>JAFLHD010017812.1:0-18465 GCA_018856295.1 Blastosporella zonata
GTGCAAAGGGAAGTCAAAAGAAGAAACAGACTCTGAGTATGGGGGAAGGACTTGGCACTCCCACAACAATTGCCAATGGCCAGGTGAATCCAGCATTCCAGGTGCCTGTCATATCAGGAGGACTGTCAGCATCACTGGCAGCGGCACCAGCCATTGCGGCACCAGCACATGGAGCACAAACACATAGGGCACCACCGACATATCGGCCACCGGCACTTCCAGTTCGACCACCACCCGTGATAGATCCAACCCTCCTCGGACTCTCATACAGACACTCTTCAACCTCAGCAATGTTGATGGCTGGCCCAGCACTGCAGGTATATCCAGCACCAGTGGCATCCGCACTGGCTGCACCAGCACCAGTGGCACCAGGGGCGCCAGGAGCATCCGCAGCACCAGTAACACCACCACAGCCACAGCCACTCACACCGGCAATGCCACTGCCTATGTGGGTTCATCTAGCAGCAGCAGAAACACCTACAAGGCCAGTAGCCGTGGCACCAAATTGGTCACCATCACCCATGCTGCTTACTCCCCCATCAAGGGGCTACGACGGGTACTTGCCATGGCCGGCGCTAAATTATGTTTATGTATTGTAGCCGGTACTCACAAAAGGAACGTACACCCAGTGTACACTGGATTTGAGGTGTACGAAAATATCAGCTTTCACTTGTATTTTTTAACCGGCTGAAAATCTTAAAATGTTCAGGGATTTTGAGTCAACTAAAATCATATCTCAAACACTACATTTTAGATTACTTTTCTACCTAATGCAAATTGATGTTTTTGATTTCTCTTTGAACCCGATAAAAATCCCAATCTTTGACTTTTTTTTTTTTTTACCTGACACTATTATCTTATCAATTGTTTTTGCTCAATCCAAAATGCTTACTTAAATCAATAAAATTTTGCTGACTTATTTGGAAACATAAACCATAATTATATATTAAGTTTTATGTCGGTATAGAAGCAGTATTTAAAATAAAAGTTTTTGAAAAAGTTTTGAGGTCACCTAAAAATCTGTCCTTCCCGGTGTGAGTGTAAGTTGTCGACCTTCAAAATAGAGTATCGATTGATGGAGGGTCAAGTTTCGGGCCAATAGAGCACATGACCGGCACCCTCTTCCTTCTAACTTCCATCTATAGTGACAGCCGACTGCTGTACTATGCATTTTTTCTTGATCTTTTGACTCGTGTCTCATTGAGTTCATGTCCAGAACCCAAGGAAGAGGAAGATTAGGGACTCGGGGTGGTACCTCTAGCTTGCGTATGCATTTGCGTTCAACATTGCCAGTTGCCAATGATCTAATGACTGAGGGACCCGCCTTGTTTACCGCGATTGATTCCCCTGTTCGTAGACTGACTTTGTCTCCTCCTACAGTTTGAGCCACTGAAGGGTTGCCGTGGGCCTTCACTCACGGGAGGAGCTCTTCAAATGAGAGACTGGATTATGGAGAATTTGCGGGGGATACACCCATGCCGCAGGAAATTGGTGACGCGCCCCAAAATCCTCTTATTAGTATATCCCGTCCCTCGTTGCTGGATAGATCTCAGAGGACCCCGCCTCACGTTGATCCTTCCTTGTTGACCCTTCCGGGCGATACTACCCATTCTGCTTCTCACCTATCTCGAACCTTTCCTCTTACAACCCCTACTTTGCTTGAAGCCTTCCTTCCTACAGATATTGCTGCTGCTCAGGACTACGTCTCTTCCTTGGTAAACCAATTTGATGCGGAGGCATTGCAGATGCCTTCCAGCAACAGGCAACAAGCTAATTCTTCTCCAACCTCTCTTTGCAACACTAAACAGAGTAGGAAGGGCAAGGAAAAGGCCTCCTCCCCTAAACACTCTCCCTTGAGAGATGTCCTATTCACTGCTCCTTCACTCGCACCTTCCTTCCAAGCTGAACTCTCCTCTAAGTTGCCTTCTCTACCCCCTTCAAATACGCTTGATACAACGCGTACCCCTCCGCTCTATGCACAAGCTCATTCTGCTACTACGCTTTGATCTCTAGATCCTTTGGTGCCGATTGCGGGTCCATCCCACTCGATTGCAATCCCCATTCCTTTTCTTGGAACAAACAAGGGTGTTCTTTCTGAAGATCCTGCAGACCCAATTGCGGGTTTGTCCTGACAGATTGAGGCTCCCATCCCTCTTAACGGAGCAAGGGATTCTCATCTCCTGACATTTACGGAGCTGCAACTAGCGGATCTCTTACGTCGCTATAGTCTCTCCCTCGCGAGCGGACACACTCCCAAACCCACGGCGGAAGAGCATCTCTTCCCCACACCTACTGCCACTAGTGCAGCCATAGGTGTTGCTGGACCTGCGGGTACAAATTTTCTGATAGTTCCCCTGGAACCTTCGCAGTGCAGATCCACGTCGGCAGTTCCAGACAGAATTGTGCAAACATTCTTTGTCCCCAGGGCTTCTTCAATTAGGGACGTGCCTGCCCCCATCCCAACCCCAGTTGCCATCCAAACTATCCTCACGGCCGGAAAGATGGAGATATCAAATCTGGATTTGGACATATTGAGGGAGCTGGCTCTGGACGCCACAAACTGGCAGCAGGGAGCTACAAACTTTGTATCCTTGATTTGTTTGCATCTTCTAGCTGTTGAATCCGAGCCTTGTGGCGGGCCTACTGCTCACAGTTTTGCAACTCATTTTCACACCTTACAAAACTGCCCAGACTTCTTAGATAGCTTCAAGGTCGTACTTGAATATGATTGCCGGGTCCGGCTGACATACATTTTGAGGAAGACTCGTTTTTCTATGGCTCATTTCCAACCTCTCATCTGGGAAGGCATTGTCTCCGAGAGACTGACTTGGTCTGTGCGTATGATTGCGGCTCATGTCAACACTCTTGGCTCCACTCAAGGAGGCCCTGTGCCTGCCTTTCCCATGTGCGGTGGCAGGTTCTCAGGACAAAGTCGTGGAAACCCTTCTGGAAGTGGTGCAAACCCTCCTCACGTCAAGTACCGTTGCATGTATTGCGGCAGCATCGATCACAAATACTCAGCCTGCCCGGGTCCTGGCTCTTTTCTCATTAAGGATTTCCAGTCCAACTCCTTTTGTTCCCGCTCCAACCAAACCTTTTGCATTGCCTACAATGGTCCCAGACCCTGCACAAAGGGTTCCTGTCCTCACACGCATGCCTGTAGTCTCTGTGGGTCTATCTCCCATGGAGCTCAAGCATGCACTGTCAAACATTAACTTTCAGGTCTCGACACCCCTTTGCACAGACTGCTGGATGGCCTTGCTCAAGGAGGCAAACACTCTGGAAACGTTTGCAGAGGTTCCAAAAGGCCTCCTGTCTGGATTCAGCCTTGGCCTTGACAGCTTTGTCCTTGATCATTCCTTTTTGCCTCCCAATCACTACAAGACAACAACTGCTCATGATTTTGTACTTTCAAAATACTCTAAAGAAATACTACTAGGCCGGGTCTCGAAAGGAATGCCCCCTGCTCTGGTTTTGTCTCTTTTTGGCCATTACCGCACTGCACTGCTCAACGTTATAACTTTGGCATCAAACAAGCTTTGCATCACAGTAGATCACTCTTTCCCATGGGACAATCTCTCAATTCCCAGATTGACCCCCTTTCAGTTCAAATGCGACTGGGGAACCTTCTCAGCCTGCTGGCTTTTGGTGGCAGACTCCCCTCCAGGCACGGAAGTCTGCACCTTTGACGTTGATGCTGCCTTTTGAAACATTCCAATTTGCCCACACGACTGGCTCTATACAGCCATACGGGTAGGAGACCTCGTACACTTCGACTTCAGGTTGAACTTTGGAATCTCCCCGGCCCCGGGTATCTTTGGACTTGTAGCTGATGCCTTGGTCCAGATTTACCTCTCACGTGGGGTGGAAGCTGTGCTCAAATGGGTCGACGACTTTATATTTTTCCGTTATCCCCATCCCAATACCTTGCAGTTCTCTTACGACGCTTCTCTTATCTGGGCCATTGCGGCAGAGCTAGGATGGCCTTGGGCCCCCGAGAAGTTTAGACCATTCTCCTCTTCCTTCACTTACATCAGCTTTAATTGGTCCCTGGATCAAAAAACCGTCAGTCTGCCAGATGCAAAAATGGCCAAGTACCGCCTGAAACTCAGCTCCTTTTTGTCCACCCCCTCATGCTCACTTTGCGATGTTGAGTCCATCATTGGCACCCTGAATCACGTCTGTCTGGTGGTTCCAACCGGTAGATCTCATTTGCCATCCTTTTACGCCTTCCGATTGGGTTTTGGTGCTAAGCCTTCCCCCTTTCTACAACACCACCTCTCAACATCAGTGCATGCTGATGTGTCTTGGTGGCTGTCAACCTTATCAGTAGATTGGTGTGGAATTTCCATAGTGCGCCTGCCAGACCCTCTGCCAGTTTCAGTCTTTGTCGATGCTTCAACGTCCTGGGGTATCGGCTTTGTGTGCAACGACAGTTGGCTTGCCTGGAAGCTTAAGGACACATGTAAGGGCAAAGGCAGAGACATTGGTTGGGCCAAGATGGTCGCAGTCAATCTGGCCCTTTGTTCCCTGATTTCAGCAGGATTCAAGAATTGTCACCTCATCATTTGTTCCAACAATGCCGGAGTCGTGGGCGCCTTGTCGGCAGGTTGTTCCAGAAACTCGCAGCAGAATCTTATACTTCGGCACATTGTAAATTCCTTTCAGATTCATTGCATCTGGCTCTCTACAATTTGGGTCTCTACCCACTCCAACCCGGCCGACTCCCCTTCGCGGGGAAAATTCCCCCCTGCCGGAAAATTATTTGGCTTCCCTCCCCCAATTCCACCTTATTTATCCCCTTTTGTCAACACACATGTTTGTGTACGTACAGAACATGCTCTGTTATGACTGGCTTCACACAGTTCTTCACCCCATGCATTTGTATTGTATGCCTCTCCACTTGCATTGTCTGATTCTCCAGCCTTCTGCTTGCATTCTCTGATTCCTTGGCCTTACCACTGGTCTTTCTTAACTCAAATACACTTCCTTATTTCTTTCGGCATTCACAAGTCGATGTACTTTATTACAGATGGTCAGTATCATGTACCCTGCATTCACTTCTTATCACAAAGACTAGAATTACTTCGTATCTTAGTTGCATTCTGAGTTGGACAGATACTCAGACTGGCATCAAGACCAATGTCGCAACTGTTTAGACCACTTTCTTTCCAACCCAACCCTCGCGTTTGGCAACCTCAAGTATATTTCCATCCTTGTCATTGCATTGAAGTTCAATAATCTTCAATAATCTGCATGGGCTAGCACGTGCACGATGACCAAAAGTTACGCCAACAAACAGATTTACGCCATTGTGCACTACACTGGCTGACAATATCAGCTCTATTTTTGCTTCGACAACATACATGTGTTATTTGTGGTCTGGCATGTGTTAAAATCCTGAGCTATATCTAGGTGAGATCCAACCTTCTTCACGACAACATTGCTTCTGGTTTTTTGGGCAGGACCCACTACGAATCTCCACATTCAAGCCTTTACCTCACACCATAACTAGACATGCCTCCTTCACAATCCCATGCTCAGCCCTCCTCTCCTCCCTCAGTTGTTGGCTCAGACATTCCTCGACCATCCTCCTTCTCTTCCCCCTTGGTCATTGGCTCTAACAGTCCTCGAGCCTCCTTGTCCTTTGACCACTCCTTGTGGGGCAACACCATCAACGTTGCCTGGCGACCAACCACAGCAGTGAAGTACGGATCCTCCGTTCGAGATTTTCTGGATTTTTGCACCCTTCACAATATTCCGTCTAAGGACACTCTTCCCGCGTCGGAAGGACTGCTCTGTTTCTACGCTTCCTCTCATTCAGGCCATGTGGCAGGTCGGACTATATTAAACAAACTGTCAGCCATTTGCTCCTAGCACATTACAAACAATGTTCAGTACGCTGGTTCCTTGCAACTGAAGTACGTGGTCAAAGGCGTAGAGAATGCTCGTCCGACAAAATCCAAGAAAAAGATTTGCCCCCCCATTGATCTCGCAACACTTGACTCAATCCGGAGAGCAATTGACATCACCAAAGGTCTTGATGCATGCTTGTGGGCAATGGCTACTACAGCTTTCTGGGGACAGGTCCGTCTAGGCAAAATTCTTCCACCCCGGGAACAAGGTTTCTCGTCTACATCCCTGCCCGATTGGTCCAACTTTGGGCACCCAAATGCGACGGGATCCCGCACATTGCACCTTCCCAACACAAAGACAGGCAGCTCTATCGGCGAGACAATCTTCATCTCACGTCAGCGCGACCCTTATGATCCAATTGCGGCCCTTCAAAACCATTCAATTGTAAATTCCTGTCTACCAGCCGACACCCTTGCATCTTACCTCTCAGGAGGCCAAAGAGTGGGACTCACGAAGAGCAAATTCTTGCGGTGAATTGCGACCATTTTGAGACAAGCTGGTTTGCCTCCTATCAGCGGACACAGCTTTCAAATCGGGGGCACCACCCACTTGCTTATTTCTGGTGTACCGCCGGACGTTGTCAGAATGATGGGCAGGTAAACTTCAGATTCCTTTTTGCATTATTGGAGATCTCTTGAACACATAGCTCCCCCATATGTCGAACTCCTCAACTCATTTCCTCTCAAATGAGAAGGGGTTATCTTTCTACATACCGTCGTCGATGAGGAACTGAGTTCCAGTTCTACTTAGGTTTTCACCTTGTCTGGTATGCTTGCCTCTCCCCTTCCGCAGATAACCCCGAGCCTCCAATCTTACTCCTATTTGGATATCAAACCCATTGATACGACTACGTAGAAATTGATGTCATTCTAGTGTTCTTCCGAAAAAATTTCTTGGTCATGACCTCAGAGTAAGCCCGAAACTCATACTTACAACAATTATAATTACATCACATGACCTACGCAGTGCGCACATGATCATTAAAGTACTATATATGCGCGTAGACAAGTAATTACGCCACTTAGACTCGGACTCACACAATCGACGTTTTGTAACTGTTCTCTACGCGCGACCCTCGCCACCTTAGTGAGGCTACTCGGGTAGCTTCCACTTTTTTTTTGAACAAGCGGAACAAGTCATGGTTCTGTCGGCCCGAAACTCGACCCTCCATCACTCTTCAATGACGCGTCACTAGATGCTGTCACGTCACACGCCATGTCTTTCTTCCGTCTTCTTCAACGACCTCCCCTTTGTTCCCTCTGCAGAGCTCGAGGATTCGCAAGCACCGCTACATCACGAGCAGAAAGCGCGAAAGCTGCCGCAGCCAGTGCCTCCGGACGTTTGTACTTCACCCCGTCTAAACACGCCCCCGCCTCTAAATTTTTACTCGCAGCGGTCACACCCATGTCGTCATGCGCACAAGACACAGTGCTCACAGGCGTAAATTATCTGAAGGGACAACCGCCCGTGCTCGCGGCTGCGGATGAGGAATACCCAGCATGGCTATGGACAATTCTGCAGCCTAAGGTGTGGCCAGACGATGGCCCTGGAGGCAAGGCCGAGAGGGTGAAGAGAAGGATAGAGAACAAGCAGGGCATAAAGGATAGGAATTTTATGTCGACGCAATAATCCTGGAGGGGTGGACTCTCTGGATTCACTATGATTCATTGGTGCGATGTCATGCATTACTTGGTTTGATTCTCGAACTCATATTTTTGGTTCTCGTTGGCAGCATAATATTAAAGTTGACATGTTGCATACAATGGAGATTGCGGACATCATATAGGCAAGCGGAATAGAGTCTTCGATCGAGGGACTTCAACAAGATCGGACGAAGACGTGGTTGACGCTCCAAGCCAACTGAGTTGCTCAGGATGCGATGCGTTGACGTTGCCATTTCAGCACCTTGTTCTACCTCGCTTCGTTGTCGCTGGTGAAAACGAGGTGTCAACATTTCAAACCGAGGTGACGAGGTCACTTCGCCTCGCCTCGGTGGTAGTTAACATCTCATGTTGTGAACATTGCCTGAATCAGGCCATGGATTCTATCGTGTCAAAAGGATACATGAGAATCAAACTTCTAAATCCTCTACATCCTCGCCTGTCTTCCACATATCTACCTTCCGTTTCCTCTCAGGCATTAGCTTTCCATCCCCAACTCCAGCCTTCTTCCTGAGCGTGTCTATGTCCTGCTCCCCTCCTCCGCCCACTCGAGTACCAAGTGCCTCCCGAACAAATGCGTGTGCCGCAGCGCAGCATACGTGTTCTCCGCTTCTGCTCTGGAGACGAAGTCCAAAAACGCAAATCCACGAGTGCGAGAGTCGAACTTCTTGGGAAGACGAACCGACCTTGAGATGACCATGTGATCTAGGAAGTGAGTTAATACAGGGAGCGAAATACATGGTGAAACGTGGAACGTACCCAAAAAGAGTCTGCATGTCCTTCTTCGTCGTCCGATTACCTCCCTTCACCGAAGCTTTGCCCTTGCTCTCCTCTGCGCCCTGCCCAGCGAACTTCACGTACAACTGATGCCCATCTAGGACGAAGCCCTGCAAGCTACTAAGCACTTTCTTCGCGCCCTCCGCATCCTTGAACACAATAAAACCATACCCCATACTGAGTCTCGCCTCCGGCCGTTTCAAATCCGGCTTCGTCTGCACCCTCGCGAACGCAAAGGACGGTAAATGCCTGAAACTCTTCATGATCCCCGCCCGCAATCGACTCCATCCTCCGGGTCCCCATCTCCATCCTCCCCCATCCCCCAATCTCCTGCTCCGCGACCGCAACGCCTAGTTGGCAGGTAGGGCGTACGTTGAGGGTCCCACAACTCCACCTTCGACAAACATGTCCAATGGACCTTTTTCGAGGTAGATGACGGAGTTGCCTGGACGCCTATACGCGACTACGCGGAAGCCCTTCTACGCATGATCGGCCCGCTCAAAGTCGACAACGGCCATTGTCCCCGCGGGCGGCACGAGGACGCGCTTGAGCTCGGGCATCTGCTTAGCGGAGGTGACGGGATGTTCTTAACAAGGATCGCAGTGTCGGAGCGCGCGCAGGAGGCGAAGGAGAGGGAGACGCCTTAGAATGCGAGGTAGGCTTTGGTCTCTTGGATAATTTGCGTTTCGGCGAGGGCGAGCTTGACGGCAGGGTTGTCGCCCGACTCAGGGTTGAGGATGGAGGTTTTATCGATGTTGAGACGGTCGGCGACGGAAGAGGCGACGGCCTCTGCAAGCAGAATTGAGTACTACGTGTGAGGTCTGTTTGGAGACTATGAATTGAGTGTTGTGATTTACGGGTGTAAGTAAGGACTATGAACATTCATGTACAGCATGCTCCAATTGAAGTCCTTCCTTGAATTCCTTCCCAGCCATAGCCTTCCGCTTCGCCTGCTGCTCATGTTTTTACGCCCCTCCCTTCCTCAACTTCAACCTTACCCTTCCTGTCGACGGCCGCTAGAATGTGGATGGGACGGCCCTGGAAAGACTTCCTGTCGAGTACGCTGCGACGGCACAAATCGGAGACGCAAAAGTCACATAGGCGACGCCTTCCGGCTGCTTTGTAGTGATGTCAAAGGGTATGTGAATCTTTGAGAAAGTGTAGGATGTCAGCAACAGGACACGATAACCAAGGACAAGGGAGAAAGAAAATCAGAAAAATTTCTACTATCGGATTCCTAGAGGATCAACATTCCCGAAGGTCTGATGTCCCTATGCAAGTTTTTCATCAGCGATTCGAAAAGATATGGTATTTACCTGAAGAAGAGGATATAGTCAGTCAATGCTTTAGCGAATGTAGATGGATAGCATGATGAGGCTCAGAAAATTTTCTACTATCGGATTCCTAGAGGATCAACATGCACCGTTAGGTGTCTGATGTCCCTATTTAGATTGTCATCGTCGCCCATGCGCCGAGAAGCGACGAAAAGAGGGGCGAAAGAGAGCCTCACCTGAGATAAGTCACCAAAAGGGGTGAAGAGTTCGCAAAGATCGGCATAGGTACACGAAAACGCCAAGTTGCGGACGAATAGAGGGGCAGTCTGCAGTATCGTCTCGATAGTTGGGTCCTTCGGTGGTTCTGGTTCAGTAGCTTTTGGTTCGTGTGGCTACGAAGGATGTTAGCAAAGAGGCACGTATACATCGATGTCAGACGTACAGTAATTCTGCAGGCTTTGACGGGCCATCCTCGTCGTCGGATGGCTCAAAGACCTTCTCCACCACGTCGACGGTGTTCCCCATGCGCCGGTTCATCCATTCGAGGTCAGAGATAGTCTCGTCACGCGCCGCACTGTCGTCGGCCATAGGCACGTCCTGTTCAACTTCGGGTTCCGGTACACTGGCGTTTCTGATCGTTAAGGGGACCCTTTTTGTTGCGAGGTTGCATAACTTTCAGGAACTCGTCTAATTGATCGTCAGGGTTAGGCTTTGCGCCGACGTAGGGTGTCGGTTTGAATTTCTTTGCGGGTGCATCAGTCAGCGAGGGATCTAGTCGCGGTGGTCTGCTCGAAATATTCTCCCAATCAAGCAGGTGTCGCATAAGACGGCAAATTCTTGATAATGAGGGGCAACAGCGTCGCCCTTTTAACAACAAAATCACAGATTAGCCGACGAAGAAAGCAGGAAAAGAGAAATGACAGACCTTGGAAGGCAATTGGAAGGAAAAATGAAGAATTTATATCTCCGAAGTATTTAAACTCAGCCTCGGTCATCTCCGCAACGCAGCTCTTGGCAAAAGTTCCAATCCTTTCACACCGCAAGTATGCCTCCCAAAACCGTATTTTCCAGCGAAAAGAATCCCAGGGGCATCCCAAAAGCCCCTTTTGTGGTAAGTGTACATAACTTTTATCTTTCGACGCCGTTTGACGCGAATCACCGTAGGCAGATGTGGAGGAATGGATTGGTGGAGCGGATGGTGAGGTCGAAGGAACACTCCAAAGCTTCCAAGATGCACTAGCGTACGCCATTTCTGAGCAATTCATGCGCGTAACGCTCAAGTCCTGAACGAAAGGACAGCAAATACCGGTATATGGATGGCAATCTCACACAACGGCGGCAGAACTTGGAGGAGAAGATCCCTGATATCAAGAAGACGTTGGACATGGTGGAACATCTGCAAGAACGACGCGTGAGCTTATTTTTATTAAAATCCAGGCTAAATCGAGATCTGACGGCTTGCGGTAGGAAGGCAAGAGCAAGGCGTCGGAGGATGACATGGATGACATGGATGATCTCGACGAAGACGATGGTCCTCAAAAACCTCTAAAGACGACATTTGAGCTCAACGACACGTTGTTCGCCGAAGCCGAATTAGAAGAGACGGATACAGTCTACCTCTGGCTCGGGGTACGTTTTACCGTTCCACAATCTGACTGGGCTAATGAAGACTGCAGGCAAATGTGATGCTTTCGTACAAACTCCCCGCTGCTGTAGCGCTCTTGACGTCAAAGCTGGAGGCTGCACAGATGAGCCTGGATAACACGGTGGAGGATCTCGAGTTCCTGAGGGAACAGTTGACGATAATGGAGGTAAACACTGCACGTGTGTACAACTGGGATGTCAAGCGGAGGCGGGAAAGGAGAGAACGGGAGGAGGCGCTGAACGCGTCACAAAGGCACTGAAATAATTCTCGCAAAGCGATGCATGAATGCAAACTGATACCGATGGAATATTGAAATAGTAAAGTAGAGGTTGTAAGAAAAGCGTACACATGCAAATTAGCCCAGACATCACCCTTCTAGCCAAAGTCCGGATCGTCTGGACCAAAGTCGCCATCTCCTGAGCCCGGGGACTCGCTCTTCCTGCCGTTTGGCTGTCCGTTGAGATGGGGGTCAATAGCTGCTGCACTTGTAACGGCTGCACCCTCCGGGGGCGGCGCACCGCCCGAGCTCGACGGCGTAGACCCTGATCCCCCTGGCTCGGCAGGGTAGGTGCGGAATGGGGTGGGGGCAGCAAGGGAACGGTGAAAGCGGTTTCTAAACTCGGAGGCGTTTCCGTCTGGTGGTGGTAGGGCGGCGGCGGCGGCGGCAGCGTACTGCTGTGCCTGCTGTTGAACTTGTGCCTGCTGCTCGGGGGAGAGTTCGATGGGGTAGGTAGGCCCGAGGTTGGGTGGCGCAAGGCCGGCTTTTGCAGCCTGCTCGGCATAGTGTGCGCGGCGGGCGTGGTCCCAGTGCTCCCATGCCTCGGCGAGGATAGGCTCAAGAGAGGCGAGTTCCTCGTTTGTCATGTGTAGGGTGCGGAGGAGGTGCTGTTTGAGCAGTGGTGCACAAGAAAAGGATAGGAGGAGTGTTGACGCAAATGTCTGGCCGCCGAGGGGCTGACCCTGGGGAAAGGGTGGCTCATGGACGTTGGGGGAATGTAGTGGTGGCATTTCATGGGGCATAACTTGCTGGTAGTTTCCGTCGGGGCCTGCACGATAGTGAACCTCCTCCATGGTGAGGTCGTTGCCCATCTCGCGTTGCTTGCGCTGGCGAACGAGCATGCGATGTTTCCGCTGACGTTCGCGTGCAGCAGCACGAACGCGGTCTCTGCGAGCTACCTCTTCTGGGGTGAGATCTGGCTGAGCTGAGTAGTCGTTCTGGTCGCGATACTCGATTACGGGTGGTGGTACAGGGGTGGTAGGTTGTGGTGGCGCTGAATGATGCTGCATTTGGTGTTGGTGGTGGTCTGGAAAGACCATGATTGGGATTCCAGTGGCGCCGTTATTACGATCCCTTGCTCTTTTCCTGCGCTGACGCTCTGCAGCCTTTTCACGTTTGAGCCTCTGGCTCTCAGATTCATTCTCTGGTGGCCGTTTCCGTGAAGTGCTGGCAGTTGGACTGTGTATATCCATTCAAATTATTTATCGCCTTGTGATCCTGGTGTGACCTGAACGACGCTGCTTCGTGACGACAAGTGACGGAAGGGAGGAGGAGTGTCACAACAACATACAAAAATCAATACAAAAACACTCAAAAAAGTGGCGTGGGAAATTCTACAACATCCCTTTCACTATCCTCGCAATCACTTTTGTCCACAATCGAACCCTTCTCTCTCCACCCTTCCAAGCTACAGCGTCTACCCTGAGCCCTTCAACCTCCTCTTTTAGCTGCCTCCTGATAGTCAAAGTGTCATCCTGAGCAATCATCACAAAAGACAGCTCCGTGTCAATCTGAGCCGAGCGTGAGTTTAGATTAGTCGACCCAAACAACGTCAACACCGGCGGACACAAAGGAGAAGGGGACACCCATATACCTGATCACAATTAAATTTAATAATACACAATCAAGAAATCCCATACCTTTGGCATGATATGTCCAGCCATCCTTTTCCCACTCAGTGAGCTCCACTCCCGACAATCGCCCCGTCCTCTTCACCGCAGACATAAATCGCTGTTCCAGCAGCGTGTAGCCCTCTGGTATACGACCCGATATTCCCTTGGATCCAAAGAACCCATTCGCCTAAAGAAACTTCAATTCAACCAAGACACACCCGCGATTCAACAGACACACCTTGGGACTCGCAGCCACAATCCTCGTCAAGACATCATTAACCAGTACAAGATGCTGGTACGGCTTAGAAAGCCCGAAATAACCGCTCGTAAGATCCACCAGTGATCTACCACCCGCCAGACTCCGGAACAGGAGTGCCAGTGCCGACTCTTCTTCCCGAATATTGAACTGCCCTGCTTGTATCACAGGAAACAGCAGAACACTGTCAGAGCCCCCGCTCTTTTTCGTTGATACCAATCGCTTTTCGTTCAGTCCATGGATAGTGCGCTGGGCCGATTGGAACGACGACAGCGCCGCCTCCGCCTTCCCATGTATCTCATGTGGATGCGTCTTTGGATCCGACCAATCAAGGAAATATCCCTCATGCGAGTACGAGTGTGGTGCAGGGCCCAGCCTCGTAGCCAACTTGTACGAGAACGTAGACACCGCTTTGAGAAAATCGGAGCAATAATCCGCGAGTTGCGGCTGATCTGCAAAGTGTATATAGCGGTCTTGTCGATTCGTAAAGTATGATTTATTCAGGTTGGCCCTGTGCACGCACAGTGTGAGGAAATCGTTGGCCGTACACCAAATGTTACGCACCCGCTTATTATAACTTCATCGTCGACGCCGTAGATTTTCGCATGCCAGGTGCCCCATCCCTCGTTGAATCTCGGAGGCACCAGTTTCGCAAGCAGCCCTCGAAGATGTGGGCTTCGAAACATCGAGACCGTTACGCGATCTGGAAACTCCTGCAATAGAGGTAGTAGTATTTTGGCTGTGGAGGATGCTCCAGGGCGAGTTGACCGGTTCAAGTCCAACTGTAGGTGAAGGCGCAAAGACGGCTTCTCCGAAAGAGACTTTTGAATGGCCTCAATCTACGTAGGGGCCGACAATCAAAGAATGGCCTTTTTCAATGACAAGAAGACGGACCAATTCAGACTCGGCTGAACCTATATACAGCGACGATATAAAGATACGCTGTTCTGCGCGCCGAATCATGTTCTATGCACACTATTAGCCAGTCCAGTGTACATCGCGAACACTCACCAACAAAAGCGCATAAAACTCTGCAGGCTCTTTCAACACCCGAATCCTACTCGCCGACACCTCAAAAGCCGGCTGGGTTTGCCCGAGCCCCAACGCGACTTGGCGCACCGAAGAGTCGATGGTGAACGTCGACAGGTATCGTTTATAGCATCCAGGCGCGCGGTGCAATACAGGTAAGAGAACAGTCCGACCAGAATGTATTCTGCGACCAGTCGAACGTGACGATGAGGAGACCTGCGCGTCGAAGATGGTCAACAGTGGGGTAGCACAATTTCGTGTGAGACTACCCGTTAACCTGAACATTCCCGTGTACCGTGCAGGCAGGTCGTGGTTCAGGCTCAAGATGTCGTCGGCACTCGGAGGCACAAGATTCTACTGGTGCACAGCTCGAATGAACAAGGTCTGGATTAACAAGTGCATAATAATGTCTATGTCGTGTGTGTACGCACTACGAGCTGCGAATATACGCTGCTCTGCGAATTAATAGGTCTACCATAACTCCTAACTACTAACCACCCATCCTGCGCTTACTGCTTGTCCTTGAAGATCTTCTCAATGGCCGCAGTCGAGTAGGACTTGGGGCGCTCAAGGGCTGGGAAGCAGGATTCATCAGGCAACGACACAGGTCCAAAGAAGAAAAAGACATACGAGCACCAAGAGCACGGTCCCAGATCAACTGAGCAGCAACACCGAAGGCACGGGACACACCGAAGAGAACAGTGTAGTAGTTCATCTGAGTGAGGCCGTAGTGGGACAGGAGGACACCGGAGTGGGCATCAACATTAGGCCAGGGGTTCTTGGCCTTGCCAGCCTGCAAAGATAACTTAATTAGCCGTAAGTTCGCAAGAAGCAACGAAGCAAACCGACCTTGAGAAGGATGTCAGGGACAATCTTGTAGATCTGCCCGACGAGCTTGAAGAGCTTGTCGTCAGCAAGGTGCTTCTCAGCAAATTCACGCTGAGCCGAATAGCGAGGGTCGGTCTTGCGGAGAACGGCGTGACCGTAGCCGGGGACAACCTGTCCACCGTTGAGGGTCTCCCAAACGTACTCAGCGACAGCCTCGTCAGTGGCGTCCTCACCAATCTTGGCCTGCATCTTGCGGAGCCAGATGAGGACCTCCTGGTTGGCGAGACCGTGAAGAGGGCCGGCGAGACCATTCAGGGCAGCAGCGTAGGAGAGGAAGGGGTCGGAGAGGGCAGAGCCGACGAGCTTGCCGGTGTGAGCAGATACGTTACCACCTTCGTGATCACTGGGGACCATCAGCACAAACTTTGCGTGAGGTAAAAAGAGACATACCTGTGGATGGTGATGTAGAGACGGAGGAGTTCGACGAAGCCGTGGTTATCACCGAAGCCGAGAAGGGTAGCGAGATTGTGGGAGTAATCCTTCGATGCGTCGATGGCAGGCAGCTTGCCCTGTCCGAAGACATTGCGGTAGATGCGACCAGCAATGTTAGGGAGCTTGGCAATCCTATGAACACCATGAGTTGGAGTAGTCTACCATGCGAACATGGGGCTTACAGGTCCATGGAATCCTCGAAGGTAGGTCCCCAGTAATCCTTCTTGGAGACACCATCCTGGTACGCCTTGGCGAACGCGGAGTTGTGGTTGAGCTAATAGAGATGAAATAAGCATTGAGACACAACGGGGACAAGGCAGTGGCTGACAGCAGTGACAGCCAAACTAAATTGGCTCATGGGGTGGAGGGTCGGGGGGCATCGGTCAAGAATTTCCTCGACGAACTCGGGAATGGCTGAGCGGGCGGCCCAGTCTTTTGAGAGCTCAGTAACCTGCTCCTGGGTGGGGATTTCTCCTGTAACCAAAAGCCAGAAAAGGCCTTCGGGGAGGGGTTCTGAACCGCCGGGTGCTTTGGGGAGAAGGGCCTGGCATTCGGGGATAGTCTTGCCGCGGAAGCGAATGCCCTCCTCTGACGTTGCAAATGTTGGCAAAATTTGACTGCCAAAAATGGAAACACATACCAGCATCGAGGACTGAGCCGTCCCAGATGAGAGCAGGGAGACCACGCATACCACTAGACAGTAGATGAGCTTGATATGTACGTGTCTTTCTGAGGCTACTCACCCGTAGAGTTGATCAACAACGACGGGGCCGAAGGCTTTTTTGCCGTGCTCAGCGCGAACAGCTTTCACCTGCAATAGAAAATGAGTTGGGCGGTACCAAGGTGAGAAAAAACAACGAACATGTTCAATTTGAGCAGGGATGAGTTCCGCAAGGCGCTCCTTCAAGGTAACGGGTTTTGCGGCTGTGGAAGAAAACCGGACCGACGAGAAAGCGGAACGGGCAACAGACGAACGCGACTGGAAAAACCATTAGCAGGTTATGAACAGGCAACTGTGAATGAACTTGCAGCTTTGAGGAGGGAACGAGCAGGAGCAGCCATTATGGAGGTGAGATGGAGGAGAAACTCGGAACTTGACAAAAAATATATATACTCGATCACGTGGTCGATTACCCGTCACTGACCGTCAGTGTTGCTTAGTCTGTTTCTCTAAAATTCCGCTCGACATGGCAAAGCGCAAGCGTGATACTCAACAGCCTGAAAATAAGCCCGCAGAGGCGACTGTCGCTCTCCTTCCCCAGGTTTTTCTAATTTCCATGCATACTTGTTCAGATCTCATGAATTCTCCAGAAAAAACATTACAGGCAGCGTGCTCATGCCAATCCATTCTCAGATCACTCACTTGACTACCCGGCTTCACCCCGGGACATCGATTGGGCAAAACACTATCCTACGTATGCCAACACTGGCAAGCTTCCCGAATTCGCTGATGTGGGGTGCGGATTTGGGGGACTCTTGATCACTCTCGCCCCTCTGTTCCCCGACACTCTGATGCTAGGTAAGATTTCTATTCGTCAATTGTCAAGGAGCGTAGACACTCAGATGCATATCAAGGGATGGAGATCCGAGTACAGGTCACACAATATGTGGAGGACCGCATCGCTGCACTCCGGGTCAATGCCGCTTCTGAGGCTGCATCCTCATCGACAGAGGTCTCCCGGGCCGTGCACTATCAAAACATCTCCGTCGTGCGTGCGAATGCGATGAAATTCCTGCCCAACTACTTTGCCAAGCATTCCTTGACCTCGCTGTTTTTCCTCTTTCCGGATCCCCACTTTAAATCTCGGAAGCACAAGGCTCGAATTATCTCCCCAACCTTACTTGCCGAGTATGCCTATGCCCTCCGACCCGGCGGCATTGTCTATACGATCACCGATGTCAAAGATCTCCACGAATGGATGAGATCTCATCTCGAAGCGTTCCCACTCTTCAGTTACGTCGACGAAGAATCATTGCGCGCAGAAGGCAAGGGCCCCATCATCGATGCCGTGTACACTAGTACAGAAGAGGGGAAAAAGGTCCAGAGAAACAAGGGCGAAAAGTGGTTAGCGTGTTTCAGACGGATTGAAGTAGAGCGGCAATAAAAGTGCAGTTCTGCGGCTCACATGCGTGCTCAACTTTCACCTGCAGGTAGGTGTTCAGTTTGTACACCGGTCAATATTCATTCATCCTGTCATCGCCATCCTTTTCGGCTGCTTCGCCTCCTACAACGCGGGACCCAGATCCCATGGCAGTGACGAGAGTGCTTGTCCGTGATCGTACAGCGCTCTTCATCTCCCCATGGATGACCTTGCCCGCGTCACCCGCAAGCCTAAATATCTCTTCAAATCTATCCACATGTAACCGTGTCTCCATCGTGACCAGTGTTACCTTTCCCGTCTTGGGCATTACAGCAACAGTAACATTAGGGAGATCATTCTCTTCCAGGAATGTGAGATCCAGTAAGGGAGACGTGGAATGCACGCCACCGGTGACGGCACAAACAAAGTCCAGCAATGGGATCCCAGCATTGACCAAAGCAAGGGTTGTGGCATTGATACACGCCTGGAGTAAGGCTCCATCTTGTTGCAACACTTGCACAAAGACATCAATCTGTGAACGTGGATAGAGATTTGTTTGAACAACAGGTTCGAAGGTAGATTTGATGGTGGATGCGAGTTCGAGGATACGTCTATA
>JAFLHD010017812.1:18587-32838 GCA_018856295.1 Blastosporella zonata
TGGCGGACAGGCAGTATTCAACTCACTTGTCACCACGAGCGCGTTTTCGTCGGTCTCCGGTACTGAATGCGGCGACATTGACTTCGACATTTATATTTGCGCGGTCGTGGATTGTCTGGGATCGCATTTTTGCTTCGCGAGGCCCGAAGACGGAGACCAAGACTTGAGTCAAACCGTGTGTGACGACTGCCGAGCCATCTGCCTGGCCTTGTTGGGATAGATCGATGGACATGTCCCTTAGTTCGTACTGGCGTCTGCCATCGGAGCGAAAACCGCCTTCATTGAGAATCTCGACCCGTGAGCCCTGCACATGCGGAAGAGTAAGCAAAAAAAAACATTGACAGGTGAGCAGGAAAGATGGACCGGACCATTGCAGATGAAGGCAAGAAGCAAACAAAGTATTGTATAGGGTCACGATGGACGTCAAGGGAAGAAAGGGTGTGACTAGCGAGTTTGATCGAACTGGAGCGGCGTTAACCCCTTTTTGCTAAACGGTATTTAATAATCTCCATGGCCACTCTTTTTACCCTCAACCACCATGTCCTCCGCACACGTATTCTCCCCCGTCTCCATCCTTGACACTGACCTTTACAAGGTATTAATCCTCCAATCACTTCTCCCAATAAACTCACCAAGTTATCCTAGTTTACAATGCAGCAGGCCGTCCTGCATCACTTCCCCGACGTTCAGGCCACCTACCGCTTCACAAATCGCGACAAGACGCGGCTTTTTTCTCGCCAAAGTATCGAACGCTTTCGGACGGCTGTATCACGTATGTCACCCCGAGATTTACCCACATTCACCCCCCTCATCGACCTTGTTCAGAATTCACCGACCTCGCCCTAACCCCCGACGAGTTGGCCTGGCTCAAGCAGACCTGTCCTTTTCTTACCTCTTCCTACCTTTCCTATCTTTCCTCCTATCGTTTTAAGCCTGAACAAGTTCGCATCACCTTCGTTCCCACTACTGCCGACGGCCTATTCGGCAACGTCGAGATCGAAGCCTTCGGGCCCTGGATAGAAACTATCCTCTGGGAGGTTCCATTAATGGCCACTCTGAGCGAATGCTTCTTCTCCTTTGTCGATACCGACTGGAATTACGATAACCAAGAGCGTGAGTAATCATAATTAAAGATCGTCCTTCTCCTCGGTGCTAGCCGAACTGCAGAATCCGCGTACGTCAAGGGCTGTGCACTCCTGGAAGCTGGCTGTACATTCAGCGACTTCGGGACGCGACGAAGGCGATCTTATCACACGCAAGAGCTCGTCGTCCAATCCCTCGCCCGTGCAGCACGCGCCGTGCCTGAAAAAGGTCGGTTCAGCGGCACGAGCAACGTGAGTTCATCCCCCGAGGCCTGACTCCGCGGGTCGTGTATGTAACCTGACATTGACACTTTCGCGCGCCCAGGTCCACTTGGCCCACAAGTATTCCCTCACCCCCATTGGCACCATCGCGCAGTAAGTCGCCTGATCATCCGACGCGTCGCTCCACTTGAATTTACCAACCCATCATTTTAGCGAATGGTTCATGGGCGTAAGTCGGCCTTGTCCCTATGGCAAAAGCGCCCGACAATGTGCTCACGTTACACCTTGCACCCCAGGTTGCGGCCATAAAGGGCTATTCGAACACGCACTCCGTGTCACTGGACCTCTGGGAGGTCGTGTACCCTGACTCGCTGCTGATCGCACTGACGGATACTTTTACCACGGATGCATTCTTCAAAGTGCGTCCATCCCGCGATCTCGTTCCATTCTCGCTAACGCGGATCATCTCTCCGCTTAGGATTTCACGTCAGATGAATCTCGCGCTCGGCGGTGGACGGGCCTGCGGCAAGATTCCGGGGATCCCTTTGCCTTTGCACCCCGTGTGAAGGCCATGTACGAGTCTCTTGGAATCGATGCGCGGCAGAAGGCCATCGTCTTCTCTGATTCTCTTAGCGTGGACAAGGCTATCAGCCTGCAGAAGCAGACCGACGAACTCGGGCTTGAGAAGGGTGCGTGTTGTCTTCCTTTTTCTCAGTGGCGTCGTATATCTTCCACGCTACATATGTTTAATCTTTAGTCTTCCTCTTCTGCCGTGCCGCATGCCGTATGATTGTGTGCTAATCCTTCCGTTCCCACAGTCTCGTACGGAATAGGAACCTTCCTGACCAACGACTTCCGAACCGCTTCGAGCGGAGGAACGGATAAGAGCAAGGCACTGAACATGGTTATCAAGCTTGCCTCGGTGGACTGCAAGCCTTGCATCAAGATTAGTGATGACTTGACCAAGGTGTGTTCCGCTGGTGGTCTCCAACCCAATTGCCCGCTCATTCATTCGACAGAACACTGGCGACCAAGCGACCCTCGAGCACGTTAAACGTCTTTACAATCTGTCTAATTGAACACGTGCAGTAACACAGTTAATTATACCGTCATGTTTCAGCCCCTGACAATGTACATTACATTGGTATTTTCTGTATACTTATAACGTATATGTTACTGTAGCCTATAGCCAAATACAGCTGTGAATGTTTTCGATGTTGAGGACCACCACCCATGAATAAGACAAGGATGGAAAGTAGTTCTTGTGCCAAGACCCCAGAACGAAACTCGCTGAATTGCATCGTGTGGATACAGTAGATCCCAAAGATAAATTTAGGCTGGTCATATGATTATGCTGTGAGATCCTCTACTGTCTCTGCATTAAGTCCCTCTAGCGAAGCCTGCTGCTGCCACATGCTGTAATACAGGCCTCGCTGCTTGAGCAACGCCTCGTGAGTACCTTCCTCAACCACAGAACCGTCTTTCATTACAATTATAAGGTCTGACGTCTTTGTTAGTGGGAATACTATACAGACGCCATGTGACACACATACCAGCTTCGACGACTGTTTTCAGGCGATGCGCGATGAAGATACTTGTGCGGGCTTTATTCAGTAAAGTACTATTAATGTTCTTCATAAGCTCCGATTCGGTGTGAGCGTCCAGCGCTGATGTCTGATATGAAGTGTCAGGACATGGAGTAAAGGGATCGTATGAGGTCACCAAATTCTCACCGCTTCGTCAAAGAACAGGATTGGGGGGTCCTTGAGCAACACACGTGCAACAGCCAATCTTTGTTTCTCCCCTCCGCTAATCATCAGCCCCCGTTCCCCGACCTGAGTGTTATATCCCTCGGGTAGCTTCATAATGGTTCCATGCACGTTTGCTCGGACCGCAGCCTCCTTCACCTCCTCGTCCCTGGCATCAAGTCGTCCGTACCTAATATTATGCATGATATCCGAATGGAAGAGTGGCGTGTCTTGCGGGACTACACCGACAGAGCGACGTAGGCTGTCCATGCGCACGTCATGGATGTTCTGGCCATCAATAAAGATGTGGCCTGAGGCAGGATCGTAGAAGCGGTACAACAGACGGAAGACGGTAGATTTGCCACATCCAGAAGGGCCGACGATAGCAACCTTCTTGCCAGCTGGGACAGTAAAGGATAGGTTGCGGAAAATAGGGCGATCGGGATGGTACCCAAATGTAACATTCTCGAAGCGGATGGAGCCACCGCTTAGACGGAGAGGAGGTGCACCAGGTTTGTCCTGGTGATTGTTTTGTTTTAAGTAGGAAAGATTTGAGTTTGTTGCCTACGAACCTGGGGTGGAGGATTTTCCTCGACGAGCTTGAATAGGACCTCCATGTCGAGCAGATTTTGTCTCAATTCGCGATAGATCGTGCCCAAAAAGTTGAGCGGCAAGGATAGCTGGAAGATCAATTGGTTGACCATTACAAGGTCTCCAACCGTCATTGTCCCTTTACTCATTCATTAATAGATGATTTTGGAGGAGCAGGCAGCTTAATTTCACGTACCCTGTATAACTCCTTGGGCAGCTAAAAACATACACGCCGTCAGCGCTGTGGAGAATATCACGTTTTGCCCAGAGTTCAAGTACGCCAGCGATGTTGTAATTTTAACCGACGATTTTTCGTACTGTTCGAGATGTTTGTCATACTGTGCGACTTCGTATTTTTCGTTGTTAAAGTGCTACTAGCCGCAGTCAGTCATTGATCTGCAATGTAGCAGGCTACTGCACCTTGACGGCTTCGAAATTGATCAGGGAGTCTACAGACACTGTGGCCGCCTTGTTGTCTGCTTTGTTTGCCTCTCGACGGAAGCGAGTACTAACGAGAAAAAATCAACAGGCAACAAAAAGGCTCAAAAGATGGAAACAAACCGCCAAGACGTCGTGCGAACAGTGAACCAGGTATAAGCCGCCATTGTGACAACGGTGATTGCTGCAAAGTCCCAACCAAATTTGTACGTCTAGCAAAATAGAGTCGAACCTAGGATTCAGGGTGCTGGAAGAATCACTTACCAAAATGCCGCAAACCATGGTGATTTCCAAAGCTGTAGGAACTATGCGAAAAATGATGGCTTGTAGAAGGAACGTGATACCTCTTTGAATTCGTCAGTCCATAACTCGGAATCCTACGCCTGACGTACTTGGTACCGCGATCGATTGCACGCGTCAATCCTCCCGTTTGACGTGAAAGATGGAAACGAAGGTCAAGATTCAGGAGATGCTCGAAAGTCTCCCTCGCGACTTTCCGTATTGCCTTCTGTCCGATGCCCGCAAAGACTGCGTTCAACAGCTCGCCGAAAACAGTAGCACCAACCCGGGCCGCACCATCTATTTCGTGTCAGCTTCGGTCAACGTTGTGAGGCGTTGAGCTTACATCCGAGAATCAGGCTTCCTGCCAAGACCCAAACAGTCGAGCTCGCAGTGATATCGACATTCAGAGCATCAATCACGCTTTTGAATATCAAAGGGACTTGAACATTGAGGACCTGATGAGCATCAAGCGTTTTGTTTATTCACGAAGCCGAGAAAGCGAACCTTGCCACCAATGAGCAGACCAAACCCTAAGAGCACAGTCCCCCGAGTCTTCCAGTCATTCTTCGGCCACACATTCACCAGTAATCGTTTGACGATGATCCAGTCTGTCTTCCTCTGTTCTTTTGAGGTGGTATCTTCCGCCTTAGGACCTTCCGGAGTCGATGGAGGGGTTTTAGGTGGGGCCGGAACTTGGGGCTTCGGCGCGAGACGCTGAAACATCCGACGCGATGAAAACGGGCGAGCCTCAAACGTCGACCTATAACGGGATATGGGCATTATACTCGAAGCTTCTCCAGCAGCCCATCTGGAAAGGTGTATCCTGCGAGCATTCCAGCGCGAACATGAAGCAATCTGGGTCTCGAATCCTGTCAAGAGTCGCGTAACATGAGAAGCTCGACCAACAGCACTGAGCATGGTCGACGTTGGTCCCCAGTATATATCCGAACGCGCGGCCGCAAGTCAAAGGGAGGCAATATGAACGTTGCTAACGAGGGGAGCTGTAAAGTCGTCGGAAATATGAGGACACATGGCGCAATGATCACCCATCTTATCTGATACCGCACGTGAATCTGCTAAATGCACCGCCACCGGTTGACGACTCGTCATGGCTTCCAGCCGTCCAGGTCCTCGTCGCGGTGCGGCACCTACCCCACTTGCGCCACAGCCAAAGCCCACGATTTCCGTCGAGGAATGGGAGGCAAAGGCGCCCCTAGATGACCTACACATCAGAAGCATTGCTGAAATCAAATCAGCTAGCGAGCAGATTCCATTGCCTTCAAAAGTGCGTTGACATAGTTCGCCAAGTTGATAATAATGTATAACCCTTATATTCCTATAGTTCAGCTCAAATGGAGTTGGGCCCTCTCGACCGTCGACTCCGCTAACGCAACAGCGCAACAAACCTGCACCAGGCTCCTCACGTCCCAACACTCCTCAGTCAGGCCGCTCCGCAACCCATGCTCTGCATCCAAAACAACCAATTCAGACGCCTCAACAGTTCTATGACTGGTTTTCACTGATCGATAGGTCCGTCGCGCACAGCCAGGAAGCTCATTTCCGTGCCCATGTCGCGAACGTTTCTGAGCATCTGACCGCTTGCGACTCGCTTGTGGAAAAGATTGATTTGGTAGACCAAGAGCTGGACGGAATGCTGGATGGGTGGAAAAGCGTGGAGGATGGTGGAAAGAGTCTGAAGGATGCCTGTGAGAAGCTTCTGGAAGAACGGGTATGTGGATTAAATCCACCTTGTGAGGAGACACTTACACGCTCTCAGGATAAACTCCTGGAACTGACAGAAGAAATCGGTATTCGCCTGGAATACTTTCAGGAGCTCGAGCATGCGACCAGAATGTTGAATCACCCAGGAGAATCCCTCGTTCTTCAGACAGACTTCCTGTACATGGTCGAGCGCGTTGACATCTGCATCGACTACCTCAAGGCCCACGTCCGTATTACTTTTCTCCTCCTGTCCTTTGTCTGAATATTCAACTATCTTAGCGACACTTCCGCGAGGCGGAAATATACCTCTTCCGATACCAGCAATGTATGACAAGGGCAATGACACTCATCAAAATGTATTTCGTTGGATCTCTCCGTGCTCTTTCTGTCGACGTTTCAAAACGACTTTACGAAAAAGTTCGAACTTTCTTCACGGCCCTGTTCGCCCTTTCGCTGATGAGAACCATTTCCAGGATGTATCAACTACTGCTCAGATGCACCTTCTCTACACGCGCTTCAAAACCGTGTCAACTCAGCTCCTTCCTCTACTGAGTGAGTTGGAACGTCGTGCGCGTTCCCATCCTCAGGAACTATCAGCCCTTCTCGACGAGTGCCACGCAGCGTACTTTTCTGCGCGCAAGTCTCTTCTCGTCGGTAGGATAATGGAGGAGATCAAAGGTCTCGATCCTTCACGAACAGAATTAGTAGAGCTGGTCCGTCTATCTCTTCTAGCCCGTCAATCACCTCCATTGACTCTACCCTCAGACGCGAACGGGATGCAGCTATCTCAAGCAACTATGCACTGAGGAGTTCGACCTCTATCGCAGCTTCTTCACCTCGGGCGAAGAGCAACTATAGCGCGTGATCCTATCTACGAGTCATCTCGTTATTCTGACCGTTTTCTCAATAGCCAATACTTGGAGACTTTGTGCGACCATCTCTACGACGACCTCCGCCCACGAATTCTGCACGAGCCGCGGCTGACGGCCTTATGCGAGGTCTGCACAGTTCTACAAGCACTCATGGTCCTCGACGTCTCTTCTGGTCACGGCGACGAAGACGACGACAAAAGCCCAATACCAGGCGACGACAGCCAGCTTTCCCTTGACCTCGATACAGCTCGCCAAGTCCGCGGCCTCGGAAAACTCCACATCAGCCATCTCCTTGAAATGGTCCTACAAGACGCCCAAACCCGGCTCTTCTTCAAAGCGCAGTCCGTCATCCAATCCGACATCAGATACTATGTGCCGCAACCCGAGGACCTGGCCTACCCCGAAATCCTCGTGGGCAAGTCTTCATATCATGCCAAAAAAAAGCCTGCAAACAACATTATGAACTGACAGTCCGTTCCAATAGCCGCAGAGAAGCCTACATTTGGCTCCGGGATCCAAGAAAAGGCCAGCGTGAGCGAATTGTTCCGTCTACCGTCCATCGAGAAGCAAGACACATGGTACCCCACGCTTCGCAAGACTGTCTGGGTTCTATCGCAGCTCCACGATTTTGTCAAGGTACTTACTTACTCTCGCTCCTACAATATAAAGATGATTCCCTCCTAATCTTTACCCTCCGCTCTAGCCCGCCATCTTTGAAGACATCGCTCAAGAAGGAATCTCTTTGTGCCGACAATCCCTCGTCGCCGCCTCCGACCTAATCCGCGTGAAAGCCCCCCTAGACTCGCAGCTCTTCCTCGCGAGACATCTCTTGCTCTTGAAGGAGGTAACCCAGAACCTCGATTTATCGCACAGAGAAGCCGAAGGCAGTAGTAGTGGCTACACAGGAATGACCGGTGAGCAGACAATCCAATTAATTCACCAAATCTGAACCCTATCTTGATACTTGGTACAGACACATTAGCCTCAATGCTAAGCAAGACGACATCACTTCTTCCCGACGCGCTTTTCGCTTCACTCGGGATGCCCCGCGCGGACGAGAGCATCCAGGAGGCTAAACATGTACGCCCGCATCCCCCAAAAAATGTGCAATCATTAACACCTTATATAGGGCATCGACCACGACCTCCGCCGTGCCTGCGAGGCCGTCATCAATCTCTGCACCGACCCCATAACCCAGCCCTTACATGACTGGGCCATCAGTCCCACGTCCATAGCCAACGCCGAATCTCCCTCAGCCAAGCCCTCAGCCCGTGACGTCGTTTCTGCCTTTGAGCGCGCCTGCACGACGGAACTCCGGGCCAACGCCGGACGATTGAGATTGTATCTCGAAGACTCGAGAACAGTGACTGCGCGCGTCCTGCTCGAACACGTCCGTGAGCGTGTCGGTGATGCTTACCAGGCGTTTTGGGAGGCGTCGGGCTCTGGGAGGGGCGGTGGTAGGGAGGTCATGAGTATTCCCGTTGTTGGGAAGCTGCTAATTGATGTATGCATGTAATGTGGGGACCGGCAACTCTCTGCAAGGATTTCAACTCTTGAATTTTCCATCTATTGTTTTGATGGCGACGCTGCCACAACGACGAAGCTTGTTCATACGCCCCCATGATCAGGCCCGTAGCCATGGACAGACCCTACCTTTGCTGCTTGGCCAAGTTGTTTATCTAAATATCATGCAACGTTCAATCATTATTCACGATAATATCACCATGCATTCAGCTGCAGGTAATTACGTACGTATAGAGGTGCCATACCGTTCCCCACATTAAAAGATGTATTTCATAGTCCATGACATCGTTACAAGCAGGAAAAGCTCTCTTTGAAAGAATAACTACTTTGGAGAGTAAGTTAAGTGTTGCGTATGTTGTAGGCGGGGCGGTATAGCTAGTGGCAGAGAATATATAGCAGAATGAGACTCTTGAATGCCTCGCAACATTGCAGAAAACGCGATGATTGTGGAGAGGTTTCATACCCTCGCTCCTCCTAGCAGTGGTTCGGTAGACTGAGAATATGAGCCGTCACGGTGCCCAGATTCGACACATTCACTGCGCTCACGGGCGACCAGTATTTTGAAGAATGTCGGTACTCATGGATCTACAGTAAAGGAGTTGGCGATAAGTTTGTATTGGCAGGCAACGAGAAGGTCTGGGCGTCCTGAAAAGTGATTGATATGTCGGGATTGAGCAAATCTCGAAGCTGTCCAGCGGCATTTGGCATCGGTCCTTGGCTGGCGACTAGAGTGGAACTGGGACCTTGCTATGGATCTTTCGGAGGGGCATAATGCACCTGTGAAATCGACTGCTTCTCTCCTAAAAATTTTACAACAAAAACAAGTATCTACGTCGCGCTTCCAAAGATCTGGTAACGCCTGCAAATGCTCGGCCCAATCTCTTCGTACTGCGCCTTGGTGTGGCATGATGTGTAGAACTCGGGCTGCAACACAAAAAAAACATATATCAGTCACATATCCAAATACACACGCCAGGCAAATCACGTACCAACGAAGCAAGGAGAGACCCGCCGTACCAGACCGCGTATCTGCATACAACACTCCGTTAAGTAGCCACATCCAGGGAGAGAAAGACTATCACTATCACGCACCTTTGGCGTTTATGCGAAATAACATCAACCTCGACACCTGTAGACTGTAAGCACCAGTCGTCAGCATCTGAAGCAAGAACAAAAGGCGAGAAATAACCCCTACCCTCTGCACGCTCCCGCTCGCAAGAACGCTAGCGTCCAGCCTGCGGTCTACCAGCTGCTTGAGATCCCGCTTCAGGCGGTTTCCGAAGTGCTGGAACATGGTTGATCCTCCCGACAGCACGATGTTCTGCACAAAGTATTTCTAGTTGGCGCTATCGACGAATGAAGGAAGGGACTGGACGGACCTTGTATAAACCACGGCGAACATCAATGGGCGACTGCTGGATAACGTCGTCGACGATTTCGGGGAGGGGTGTGAGGAAGTCGGAGGAGTAGATCTCGGGGTTGAAGAAGATTTCCGGGGCAAGGAAGCGCTCGTATCCCACGTCCACGCCATATTTCTAGATCACAAAGTCAGCCTCGAAACCAAATAATGCACGATAGCGCACGCACCCTTCCAGTGACCGAATGCTCCCCCTCATACCTCTCAAAATGCTTCAACGGGTCCTCATCATACTTCCTAAACTCCCTGACAATATCCTGGCATACATAACTATAGTTCTCCTTAACCTTGCTCGCGACCCTGAGCTGATCTTCGGGCGGGACAGTCGCCATCTCCCCTCTTTCGCGCATGAGGTTGAGCACGAACTGCGAGATATCGCGCCCGGCGATGGGGATGTGCTTGATCGCGCTGCCGATCACGTAGCCCTCCGCACATGGGATGA
The DNA here is from genome assembly GCA_018856295.1 of Blastosporella zonata. Classification (NCBI taxonomy): domain Eukaryota; kingdom Fungi; phylum Basidiomycota; class Agaricomycetes; order Agaricales; family Lyophyllaceae; genus Blastosporella; species Blastosporella zonata. The sequence goes on from JAFLHD010017812.1 coordinate 28,928, forward strand.
CGTGGGTGACACCATCGCCGGAGTCAATGACGGTGCCGGTGAGGGTACGGTTGGCGACGCGGCTGGAAGTCCAGGATGCGGCGAGGGCGAGGACGGCTTGGACGGCGATGTAGAGGCCCTTGATGTTGAAGGACTCGAAGAAGATCTCGGCGGTCTGTTCGCGGTTCTCGGGTGGGTTGAGCGGGGGCTCGGTCTGCGGTTCGTCGCAGTTGAGCACATTGATCGTAACAAACAGGGAGGGAAAGACACACGAGTAGGAAATAATGATCCTCAGGCTCGGCACGCAGGTACTTAAAGATGGTCTGTTCCCAATAGCGCTCCATCTGGTCCCAATCGTCGATCATACCGTGGCGGATGGGGTAGTGAACGCCATATCCCGGAGTCTTTGCGTTAGCAAGGGCCTCGTCGCCGATGAAGAAGTCGAGATCCTCGACGCCGCGCTTGGACGCGAGATGGCCTGGTTTGTTGGGGATGGCGGGCCCCCGCGCCTGGGTAGCCGAGCCCTTGGTCGCGATGGCAGTGGGGAATACACTACGAAATGGTGAGTATTATGTATGGGCAATGTGAGATGGGACAGACAAGGATGGATCAGAGTTGCCTGCGAATCTGGATTGGGGTTAGTGGCGGCTGAGTGGCGAGCAGGAGTGGACACACCCGACTTTGGAGTAGCCGGTGCCGTTGTCGCAGATGATGGGGGCGAGCACCGACATCGTTCAGAGTCGTCGCCGTCGTCGTTGTCGTCGTAGCGTACAGTCGCTGCGCCCCCCGTAATGGCGGTGTTTGGTCGCAACCTGGCCTTGTAATAGGCAATAACAACGCGTCTAAGGCACTCAAAGCCGACCTCTCAAGGGTCGTCGAGTGCATCTTTCTACCCACCAACCATGAATCCAACTACAAGGACAAACCTCTCCCCTTCAACTCTGTGCCTACCATCACCCAAGCCCACATTGAAAAGATTTGTGCTGACATCATGGCTTGTCACGATAAGAAAAAACCAATTGCCCTCATTTGCATGCATATTGACACCCTTACATTGATGAGACACACCCTAATCTAAGTGTGTATTGGCCTCAAGTCACTATATTTCCTAATGCCCAGTGCTTCAAGTCAATCTGGGCATGATCACACCCCTAGTCATTTACCCTCAGCTATTCAACTCTCTCTATATACTTTGGTCTAAATCATTATTGACTGACTACTCAACAGCCTTCTATCACACTATAAGGTCACTTATACAAAATAGTCAATACTTCAAGCTATTACTCTCGTCAACAACATTAGTCTTTAGCAAATTGGCTAGTCAATCTGATCCCTATCACATTCCTAGTCAACTATCCCTAGCTATCCATGCAATTCCCTCTATGCTATGCTTTGGTTTAAAGTCATTCATTGACTGGCTACTCGATGGTCCACTATCACACTATGGGGCCACTTATATGACAGGATCAACACCTCAAGTCATTACTGCAGTCAATAAGAGCTCTAGTCTTTGACAAGCTGAAACTCTACTCATAAAACTGACTAGTCAATAACTCTTAACCCTATCACTACATTCTCAATTGCCATTTGAAATTGTCACTCAAAACTGTCAGCAATTATCAGCATTTCAACTATGGTCATCCACTTTACACACATAGCAACACATGCATGTACTGTGTCCCATGTTGTAGCAGAACTTAAAATGTAACATAGGGTACATAAGTCAGCAGACTCTGCTAAACTGCAGCGGCCTGCATACACAAACATGTAACCTACAGTAGAGTGGAGTTTGCTACATTGTATGGTATAGAATGGCTCTGGCAGTGTTCAATAAAAATTCAAAAGCAATGCTGGTATGCTGCAATTGGAAGTGCTGGGGGATCTAATAGTATACATTATCATAAAACAGCCAATTTTTGGATTGTTTCAAACTGTGGCATGTCAGTTCCTAATTAATGTTGTATAAGATGGTGTACAATCTACTGGAGTGCCAATAGGATGCCAGTGCTGCCAGTTCTGGACATTTGCTGGTGTGCTGCAATTGGAAGTGCATGCAGATCTAATGATACACTGTAAGCCTACGACTTACTACATCACTCATCAATACATAGTATCACCTGACTTAGTAAGATAGGATAGTTAGATTAGAGAAATCAGTCTTTAGTTAGAATGACAACAACAACAAGACACCATTTGCCTGTTCTGAATTGTCCTTTTTCTCAATTACTATTCCTCCTTTCTTAGTGAACACACCTACGGTGTGCTTCCACTTTTTTTTTTTGAACAGTAGCCTCAGATAAGAATCCCCCCCCCCCCACCTACCCAAATCAAGAACTTTTCCTCTCAGTGGGTCCCTTCCCTATTGGCATAGGACTACAATTCAAAACCATGCAAAAATAAATCATTACAAATGAATTGCCTTTTTTTCCCTGAGTAAAAAGAAGGATCAGGCACCTAAGCAACAGCTATCATCGTATAGGCAGTCATTGACACCACATATATAGACATCTGAGCTCACAAATTCATTTTCTACACCTGTCTTAACCTTTTTCACCACAACCACCGACTGCACACCTCGTTCACCACACGTCTTGTTTGCCATTGCATGCCCCAACCACACAACCCCCCTCCCTCCCCCTGCCCTTTTTGCCTAACAAGGCACCAACTGAAAAACATGCTGGCCCCATGAACACATTTGCAACTCAACACTGATAGTTCTCCTCTATCTTCTCTTCTGTCTTTCACTTGATAGCATTGTCAAGTTAGACAATTAGTGTACGGTGGTGGGGCACATTGATGAAGGATGGCGTTTGAAGAAGAACTGAGAAAATGATGCCTATTTGAAATGACTCAAAGCCCTGGGTAATGTCCCTGTCAATACACCGTCTGTTTCCAATGTTTTTTTGTCTACTTCTAGATATCAAACAACATTCAATCCTTTGTACTCAGGACGACGACAAGCAAGATCTTATGCTAAACCCTTGACTCTCAACAAACATAATTTACTCACCAACAATAAAGGATGTACCGCGTGCCAAAAAGTTTTCTTGCCAATCAATCATAAATGCAAATACAGAGACAAGCCGCTCCTCTTTGGGTTAGTACCGACAATTATGCAAGCTCATGTCGACAAGATCTGTAACAATATACTGGCGCGTCACAAGAAATGTAACCCCACCAACATAGTGGCCATGTCAACTGTAACCTCATCAACGGTAGCATCAGTACTCGCAGAAGTATCCGACAGTGATTTGTATGACACTGACGACATTATGGATTACAAGATGGACCTGTATCCAAACAAGTACATACTACCCAAGCCTTTACATTAGACTGGTTATGTCAAGACCAGCCATGGCTGCTCGTTGCCACTTCTCATGCTAATCAACCACGGGTCACCCCCAGCTTTGATCTCTAGACATGCCTTTGATACTCTTGGACTATGCTGTTATTGACTTCACAAACCTATATTGCTCACAGGCACTTTCGACTACAAGACCAACAAAAGCCAACTCATCACCCATTACGTCACAATTGCTGTTTCCTCCTTGTGTGGACGTTGGACTTCCTTGCATACTCATTTTCTCATTGCAGACCGTCTCCACATAGATATCATTTTAGGTCTCAATTTTCTCGGAAGGAACAATATTATTGTAGATGCCTTACACCAAACTGCCACTGTCCATTGATGACAAGGCACACGGCTTATACTATGTAACAGGCGGTCGAAAGGTTGATACCGAAACTGTGTATGGTCAATAAGATATAGTGATAGTTTGCGCGATGGGTTTGGTTGCGTGGTATAACGCCTGAGGATAAGAAACGAGGTGATGTTTTGGGTCCTTCGTAGAAACTTTATAGAATAAGTGGGCGGGTTAATAAGTGCGATTGTGCTCGGGGTTTCGTTATAGTTCGCTTTTCCAGTAGAGTGA
>JAFLHD010017813.1:0-32658 GCA_018856295.1 Blastosporella zonata
TCTTCTAGTCTACGCATCTCCTCCTTCATTGCCGCAAGTTGCAACTGTATTTCGGCTTTCCCCTCTCCATTCAATTTTCGAGGGACTATCGTAGCTGGAATGGGTAAGGAGGACGACGCTTGAACGTTTCTGTCGAAGTCCGGCAATGCGGAGTTGAACGCACTGGTAAGTGGTTCAAAGGGAGGGAAGTTCCAATCAATACTGTCATCAAGCACCGGTGGATACGCCGCGGAAATGGAGTCATAGCTTTGAGGGTAGGGGATAGCTGGTAGGTTCGTCAGGAAGGCGAATTCCGAAAGAGGTGGCTGCGGTCCCGACAAGGCGTCCGGGATTTGATATCCCAAGGCTATAGGTACAAATCGATGAATCTATCATCTGGATATCATAATACACGTTGACGTACCTTGCTGGGGAAGAAGTGGAAGCTCGTAATCATCAAATAGTTCATTGTAGTCGAAACTATTCGTCGAGATTTCCAGGCCGTTCGAAAGTGTATCGTCGCATACCACAGAGGTAATGACATCAGGACAATGAGGCAGAGCTGCAGCTTTTTATTAAATTCATTGCAATTTTTATATGTAGCCAATGATACGCACGAGATTGAGCAGCCAATGACCCGGTCGCTGTTGATGGTGTATCCACATCCGAGTAGGTGTAGAAGTCCAAGTCCAACCCCAGTGTGTCATCAAAAGGATCAACAGTCGCGGGACTAAAGCTCCCGAAATTGGTGTTGAACCAGTTGTCCATGTCTGCTATCTCAAATGATGAACTGGTGGCCATCGGTAGAGGGTCTGATACTGTTTGCAAACGTGGCCGGGCAGAGAGATTACAGGGTCGTTTGGCGGCGCCTTGACCATCGGCATCAGAAAGACGTCGTTTCCGGCTAATGGTAGGGAGTGGTGTGGAATTAATGGGGGGAGGATGAGAAGGGCTTTTCCTCCGTAGAGGTTCATGTGATAGAGGTGTTGGGGACGGTAGGCCAGTAGCCGCAGGCGGAGGAGTTTGGAGTCTAAAGAAAGCAGGTTAGGCGATAGTGCGCGACCAACATATAATCAAGGTACCTGGCGCGTTTCGCTGGCCGATCTGTTGAAGTGTTGGCGTCGTTCTCAGGCGATGAGCTGCGGCGCTTTAGTCTAGATATAGCATCGGGGAGTGTGGTCGCAAGATCGACATCCTGCTCTAATGGAGAGAATTCGACAGATTCTGGTTCTGGTGATCGTTCGGGGGAGTGCAGAGGTGACGGGTAGGATGATGCAGCCTGCCTACGTTTGAGCGCCTCCTCCTGTGCTTGCTGCTTCATCTCGGGTGTCAAGTCCTTCACAGCAACATCCAATGTGGCCACGAGAGCGGTCTCTTGAAACTTATCTGCGTAAAGGTTCTTTGCTGCAACTTCCACTTGGGTGAACTCTAGCTCCAGGGTGGCGTAGAGCGGCCGCTTTTCATCCAGCTGAACAAAGAAGCATGTCGCGGCGTCAACAATGTCGGCTTGTTTGTTCCTGAAGTGAGTTTTCCTCAATGTGGTCCAACCTATGCGGCCGCGGGCATCTATGAACCAAGCTTCGACGCTCTTGACGTCTGATTTCGCTTTGCGGGCTATTTTGGTGAGGGTGGCTTTGGAAGGATATGGATTATGGAGGTTGGTGAGCAGCCAATTGTAGGCAGGCTCTATATAACTAGGATCGCGAGACTTGGAAGAAGAGGAACGGGAGGTGGTCTTTGGTACGTTGTGGGATGGGGAGATGTCGTGGACGTCGATGCGGGAGAAGATGACTTCTAGTTCACCGTATAATGCAGAAGTGAGAGACTGGGCTGTGTTTTGGAAGTCGAGAAGATATTCGCCGAACAAAGAGACGCTGGGGGCACCGATGAGACTGCCACCCTGGGCAGTGTGATCGGTATATCTCGCAAGAGCCATGGCAGAAGACTCGGCGACAGGTGGTGTTAATCTGAGGGCAGAAAGCATGGGTGTGGTGTGCAAGCTGGGCCACTGGTGCGAGGCGCAGGTCATGTCGGACTTGAATTTCATCACATTGTGCTTACCAACCATTGTTCGATCCCGTGCCAGTTCCCCGTCCGCCCTAGATATTATGTATTCACAGTATATGGACTTTTGTTCCTGTCGGCATCCTAATGTACATTAATCCTCATAAACCATGTACGTTGAAAATTTGATATCCAATATCATATACAATATAAGGGTAATGTACAATTCACTGCCCAACGACAAATTTAAACAAACTTGGAGGCCTATTCCTCATTAGATTTCAAGGGTAATCGTGCATTAACACAACTTACCAGGCTCATCAATCCACTCAGACCGCCAGAGTTGCCACCCCCAACGGCTGAACTGAACTTGGACTGCACCAGCAACTTCATCATGGTCATCGCAGCACCATTGACGGCATCCTGCTTGTTGCCTGAGGAGGCTCCTCCAGGGCTGTCAAACAACTTGGTCGCTTCAGCCATGGCCATGCTGATGAGGTTAGTCTCAGAGACTCCACTATTCCCTCCAGAGGTGAACTGCTTAAGAACCTGTGATTGAGAAGATTACTTGGTGCACGGCAAAGCTAGCGAGAAATAGTGATCGCACCTGCAGAGCAGCTGCACTCCCCATTGAGTGGGCACTCAGATTCGAAGCACTCCCTTCGTTGTATGCTGCATTATGTGCCTGGGTCACTGCATTCTCGTCGATAGGCTCATTGTGTTGTGCCTGCAGACATGGGGAATTGAGATCGATCATAGCGATCCTCGTAAACAACTATACCTGATTGTTACCAAGGAAGCTCAAGGCACTATGAAAGAGGTCTCTGTCTCCGGATCCGTGCTGTTGCGCACTAGCGATAGCTTCTTCGTGATTGACTGGGACAAGCAGTAGAAGTCAGTTTTTATCACATCGCCTGGGCAGATGGTACTCACTATTGGTTCTGCCTCCAGATCCAGGTGCAGAATTATCGGGGGAGTTGAATTCCTCGCCCCCAGTCTTCCTAACGTCCGCTGGAAGATGAAAAGAAGGCATCTCAGTCATGTTGTTATCCGCAGCGAAATCGATTGATCACACATTGAGATTCGTTATAAGCCTCGTAGCCCTTCTTTGCAAGATTGATGAAATTATCCTGCGGAAGATCGGATGAGATCCAAGAGTCTGAGAGGAGAGGAAAATCGCACCATGGTATAGGCTGGTATGAAATGGGTTGACAGCAAGTCCAAATCAATGATGTTGCTATTTAAGGTCATGACATCATGTTCGGAAGGCCGATGCGCCACCGTGACAGGGGGATGCAAGACGCATACATAGCTCAAAAATTACATGATAATACACAAATGGAAAACTAGCTTATGGTACTCTCTTCCAGACTCCAAGTCCCTGACTCTCTCTTTCGCTGGAGTAGTTGGGCCTAGGTATAACGTATTAACCACTCGGGTGCATGCCACTCTCGGGGTGTGCATTTGGAGCCGGAACACCAACGGATGATGCAGGTGTTGGAGCTGTTCTGGCGCTCTCAAATGCACCCTGAACTGCACCTTTGGCCTTTTCCAAAGCTTCGTGTGCAGTTCCTGCTTCGCCGCCGACGCTGTCAGGAAGGTATGACTAGATTGTGTTCGGTAAGAAAAATAAACTTGAGATCTGATGCAAAACATACTTGAGCTGTGGATATTGCTTTCTCCACCAGTTCTTTCGCCTGTACGACGTAACCTGCACCCGCGGCTTTCCCAGCATCTACATCACGGTGGCCTTCGGCTACAGCTGCATCGGTCTTGGCAGATACCTGCTGCTGAAATTTATCGGCAGGGGTAGGAGTCGCCCCGGTCAATTCTGGTCCTCTGTGCTAATAATGATTTAATAGATTTAGTGTTTGTACCGCAAGAGAAGCTCAAGCTTGTGTGGTACTGACCTTCGCCACATCTGCCGCATCATGCGCGGCATCATGTACATGCTCCGCATTCACCTCCACTTGGCGAGCAATCCGGGAGGTAGGTGCTTCTATCTGAGCCTCTGCTGCAGTCGTTTCATATTCGACAGCCCTGTGTGTAGTTCAACATGGGAGGTAATTTGAAGAGTGGGAAAGGGAACACACTCCTTGCCATGAGCCTCGGGAACGTTGAATATGTGTCCGGTGTTAGTTGTCGACATGGTGGTCTTGTGAGACTAAGCAAGGTACGGGACCATATTTATACCTTCGGGGGTGAACTTGATATGACATCACTATGGAACGCACGATGACGAATGAATTCTATTGGAGCCTTGGTTACGAAGCTAATCCTTTTGGGAAAGCCAGAGAGTCTAAAGAGTGGCAAGAGGGTGGAAGTGGTTGTCAGAGGTAAACTGTTCAGTGGACACGAGAACACGAAGAAAGATGTGATCCAGAAAGGGAGAAATGTGATTCAGAAGACATGTTATAAGAAAGTCCGGGTGACAGAATAATGAAGGGAATAATGTCATCAAGAACGGTTGAAGGAGGACATAACGTCAAAAAAAAAAAGGTTATACGACACAATATACATACGAGAACTTGAAGCCCAGAAAGAAACAAAGGCTATGCGCGACGCTCGCACTGATTAGTGGCTCTCGTCCTCCCAAGAACCCATTTTCAAGAAACGCGCAAGCACCTCTTCGGAACCGCGCTTGAATACCTCAACACCACGAGCCGGGTCCCACACTCGTCCGCCTTTCCGCAGATGCGAACTAATCGGCTGCCCGTCGGACGGAGAAGTCGGGCCAACCGAGGAAGCAGGGGAGCCAAGCGATGAGTCGTTCGACGCTTGGCGACTGATGACGACTGCACGGACAGCAGGGGAGGAGGGTATCCGAACAGAAGATTGTTTGGGCAAGGGGCTGTTCCCAGCAGGAATGGCTGGAGGAGACGAGGGGTGGAGAATAGTAGATATCGGGGGAGAGTGGCCTCCAGGTTTCGGCGAACGAAGACGGGCTTCTGCAGTTGGGGAAGAGCTCGGGGGAGGCGACGGTGCACTTTCAGCATCGTGTATGGTAACTGAAGGGGGGACGTTGGGGCGGATAGCGGGAGCCCAATGACGCCTGCCCTTTAACGTAGGTTTCTTGGCCACTACGGTATTTCTGCTTGGAGGCGATGTAGGGGGTGCAATTGTCTGCATGCTTTGCTCCTTCATCTCCCTGATGATGGTCTGGACACCAGCATCGCGGTAGCGGGGGACTTTTTCAGGGCTCTGCACCCCCGGAGCTGAAGAGCCTCGCCTGGAACGGCGCTGCTTAGCGGTCTCACGCTCCCATGCATCTTCAACCGGCTTTTCATCTTGGCTGTCCTCTCCTTCGTCTTCAACATCACCATCTCTGCTGCTCGCTTCTGCCCTATCATCCCAAGTATTCTTCTGCTTTTTCTCCCACACTTCCTCAAACGCTGGCGCCAGTGTCTGAGTTGCAGGAGGGCGCACTAGTCGTGATGCATATTTCTGAATACTGGGGACATTGTCCCAAGCATTTTCATATATAAAAGAAGACGGCAGTCCATGTAGTGGAGATAAAATTGCCGGGGGAAGTGCGTGCTTTACTTCCGGTGTAGTTGGCGGATCGGAAGACGTCTGACTTGATTGGCTTTCTGGGCTAAGGAATAGTGCTGGTTTCGGAGAATCGGCGGCAGGGAAAACACGACCTGGGAGATGGCGTGGCCTTTCTTCCCAAGGAAAGACGGGTTTGACCTTTGTGCTGTCTGGGCTAGGATAGACGCCAGGCTGATCTTCACCAGTTACATTTCGATAGTGGCCTTGTTGGATCAAGGATACGGGTATTTCAGCGCGCGGCAAGGGTTCAAAGAGAGCCCTGGAATCAGTAACGGGAGTCTGAAGTTGTTGACTTGACTGTAGACTCGACTTGGCAGAAGACGCGTCCCACGCGTTTGTAAAGTAGGTACTAGTGGGGAAAGCATTACCAGCCGGAGTTTCAGTCGGGGGAGGTTCGATGGCTGGGTTCCATAACAACATTGTAGGGGAGTGGGGTCGCGGAGGGGCCGGGCGCTGCTCAGGCTTGTTGAAGAGAGAAGGGAGGGGTGAAAGGTGCTCAGCATACTCAAACTGTCGCGATTTGAGGGTGCTTGGGCGATGAGAAGGACTTTGGGGTTCTGCGGGTGTAGAGAACGACATCAAGGTGGGGGTGCTTTCGACGCCTGGGGTCACTGGTGGAAGGGGTATCGTGTGCGGACGTGGGCTAGGAGGTATCTCGTTGGGACCAGGGGTGGGCAGTGTACCCCATCGTGGGGTTTCGCCCGGAAGGCTTACAGAACGGGCGACGGGGGTATGTGGATCTTCTTCGATGGCTTCCGCAGAAAAAGGTTCTGGACGCCTTTTCTCTTTTAATTCGAGTATTATTCCAGTTTCATCTATCGTGCTCGCGGTTGACGTCGTGACCTCCAAGGGTACCTCTTCTACCGGTGGTTCCTTCTTCGGACGCATCAGATCAACCCGCCCTTCAAGTGGCAAACTTCGATATTGGCCATCGAGGCGCTCGCCATTGCCGATAGGACGGTCGTATGCAGTAGCAGACGCTGCGCTTATACCCTCAATAGCTAACCGTCGAAGCTCATTCAGGCTTAAGGTGCCTTCTGAGGGAGCAGGGCGACCAGCCTGGTTCCACGTCGATTCGTAGCGTCTGTCCTCAAATTGTGGACGTGACGCAGGCTGAGAACGGTAATGGCGATCGTAGACGTCATACCAGCGATCTACGAGAGAGTTGTAGTCGTAGGCTTGTTGGGGGGAGGTGGCAGATGCAATAGGTTGACTTGCGAATGGGGAACGGTACGAAAGGGAATTCCAGGGCTTGTTTTGTCCGATAAAATGAATGGCAGATATCTGTGAACCGAATCGTTCATATGCAGGGGCATAACTACGATAAGCGGATTAAGCTTGCTTGCCGAAAGAGTAATGGTTGTAAAGACTCACGTATACGCAGCGGTTGGGGTGGTGTTGTACGTGAAACTGAGTCGGTTCCAATTACTTCCTCGCCATTCGTTGAGAATTCCCTGATCACCACCATCCCAAGACCCCTTGGATTTCAGCAATTCCGTGAGCTCGTTGAATTTGTCTTCTCCGGGAGTCAAAACCATCATTCCGGAGTTAAAGATATCTGGCCATCCAACATCTGGTGATGCGGAGAATTCGTGAGGTAACGTGAACAGATGCGAGAGTGGGCGTATGGGAAGAATGTCGGCATCAAGGAAGATGACCTTTGAGAACTGAGAGAGACGAAAAACGTGTAGTTTTGTAAGGACAGTATTGAGGTCAAGGCGACCTGTGAATGAAATCAGTACGGATATCGGTAAAGAGGAGATGGTGAAGTTTTATCAAGGGGACATAAGGTCCATAAACGCGTCTAAAACGCATCAGAATGCTTTGAACAGCAAACTGGTGCAACTGGACGAAGAACTGTGCGGTATCATAGCCAGCAAACGCGTGGTACAGGACAACAGTTTCCATTGGCCTTTAGGAGAAGACACTCACCAAGCAGGACCAGACCAGCTTCGTTCTGTTGAAGGATCGTCTCAACACCAACAACAACATCAAAGGCTTTACGGAGGAGTTTGATAGTGGACACGTCGACGGTTTCTGGAGTCACCAAGCATACAGTTTGGAATTCGACCTCTGGGGGAACGACAGGACTTGGATGGACATCTTTGAGTGCGCCAGCAAGGGCAAGGGCACCAGGCAAATAGGAATCTGAGGATATTAAGGTTACAAAGGCATAGGAAGCAGCCATGGACGACTGGTGGAGGAAGGAGGGCGAAAGAAACCTATCAACTATGGAGTGTTCCAAGAAAGAAGTTACGTAACGGTGTATTGGATTTGTTATTGCATAAATACATATGTATATAATTGTCCGTACAACTGTCTGTGGGGTTTGTGTAGGTATAAGGAATTCGGCAGACTGCAGGAAGCTCAGCGCTCAGTACTCAGTATGTAAGATTACTACCTCCGGTCACAGTTTGTCGGGGAAAGGAAGAAAATACATAAACGAGTTATCAATTTCCTGAGTATGTGCTGCTCATATACTAGTGAGTTCCATCATAGTTTCCATCAATATCAATGATCATTCGGACACTCACCGTGCTTTCTTCTTTGGCGATGGGCAGGGGTCCTGTGAGACAAATTGGAGGTCTTGAGGCAGCCGAGCGCTGTCAGCGTTACGTTTAGGTTGTCGAGCTGTTGTATGTTTTGCATCAAATTCCTGGATTTCCTTACTGATGATGGCATTCTCGAGCGCGATGATGAATTTGTCATAATTGTTCGCGGGCACCATTTCCTTTTCCATTTGTTTGATAAACGAGGAGGGGTCGTCGGCATTATTGGGAGACGTGAAAGAAGGATAGAGAATAACCCAAAGCTTCCGGATGATAGGCCGAATGAGATGAAAAAAGGGAGACAGGTATGAAAGAACTTGATGTTCGAGGCTGAAGTGCATCTGACCTATTTTCATATTTCCTAGATCCTGGAAGTTCCCCACACCAAGGAACCACGATGCAATGGGTGCGTATCGATCATCCTTGTCAAAGAGACCATGCTGACGGATCAAAGTTGGGCCTAATTGTGAATAGTGGGTACAAAAGTAGATCATGACGTAGACAAGGCTTTCAAGATCAAAGCCAGGCTGATGTTCAAGGGCATGAATGAGGACTGGGATGGCCATGAATGGGGCTGTTCCCTGTAAAAAGTTAATGACTGAGTACTGAACCAAGACACACTTCGAGATGAAAACTTACTGTGCGAATCCCTTGTTCACTGCCAAGTAATGGATCTTTGGAGGGTTGTGCTTCAGCACCTTCAGCACCTGCTTCAGAAGAGAGAGACTCCTGGGATGCTGGAGGGTTGCTAGAACTGTGATAAGCAGGGGAGTTTGAATCAGCGGAGTGTTCAAAGTCAGCTGCAGTATCAGGGGCGGGATTGAGGATAGGCAGTGATACATTTCTAAACTGCGAGTCATGCACAACATCCAAGATTTCTGCCAGAGGTGGTCCTTTTTCACGGCCTTGCTTTCTGAGGAAGCCAGCATAATCGAAGTCGATAAGAAGCCCTGGGTGACACTTTTTTGCCATCCGGATATCTGCAACCATAGCTCCACGTGTTGGTGCACTAGACATGTACATTGCTTCACTCCAAGTGATTGGGGAGGTTTTGACCAAGATATTTCCAAATGAGATATCACGATGGACACATTGGCACTGGGCAAGAAACTTGATGGCTAGGTGAAATCTGATTCAGCAAATACACAAAGGAGAGAAAAAAGGAGAATATACTCTTAGCAATATCCAGAAACACTCCTAGAAGTTCAGTGAGACTTGTAACTTGTGTAAGTTCCTCACCAACAGGAGACAATATCAAGAGTCTTAGTTCTCGAAAATGTGCTTGAATGCGCTCGAGTGCATCAGGCGATAACTGAGAATGGGCTAGGGCAGCTGGCGTTCGAATGAGAGAGGTACGCTGTGTTTCAAAGGCATCAACCAGTCTCGGAATGAAGGGACATGGTGGGAAAGCAGAAAGACCTCTAAGGAAGTCTGCTTCGGTATGTTGCTGTGCACACAGGATCCAGGAACCCTTGACAGAAGCACGCATGACTGGAGCATGAACTGGAGGTTGAACTGGACCATGGACAACATCGACTGATGCATCGGCCAATGCATCGGCCGGATGGAGGGGTGCACTAACATCAGGCAATTTGGCAGTAGATACACGAGTACCACGCCCGCAGAACACTTGAGATCGAAATAGCTCTTGTAAGATGTCATATGATGAGTTGTTGATTGTTACAGATGCAATATTTGTGACTAGGTTCTTCTTTATGGCGGGTGCATCCAGTTGAAGGAAAGCTCTTTCGAGTGTGTTCCTACCTTCAGAGGAGATATTCTCCTGAATGAAGGCTGCCAGACTGGTAGGGGTAAAATTGATGAAGATATTGTTCAAAAGGGGATTCTTTGGGACTTGTTGCAAGTGGTCAGGGGCTGTGGGGGAGGTTCTGTCTGAGGTGGAAGGGGTAGCGGCACTTGAGGGGGAAGGTACTGCTGAGCATGGAGCAGGGATCACTGATGCTCTTCTGTTTGAGGCTTGTGTTGGCTGTCCAGCAGTTGTGGGGGATGCTCTGTTTGAGGCAGAATGGACAGTGGCACTCAAGGGGGAGGGCGGAGGCAAGGGGTCCTTTTCCTTCTTGAACTTAGCAACAAAGTTCTTATGATTTCGATACCTCTCGATGAAGGCGTATGATTCTGCTGTCTAAGATGTGTAATAAGCACATAATGTAGTATATACGCAACGAGTAATTCAAGACTTACTTTGACCAGAGGATGGCGAGTCATCGGGGCACCAATGCCAAGGACATCTTTTCCTTGAAAGGCAAAGCAAAGAATAACGGTGACAAACTCCTTTGCATGCCTTTGGTAGCTGAAGGGTCCAAGCAAGACTTTTCCTTGTCGGTCGACAAGATGTATAAACCAGGAATCTCCACAAAAGCTCAATGTTGGAGAAAAACAACGATCACCTGGGTATATAAGTGTGTGTGTGAGTGAAGATAGTTATGAATGGTGCCAGACCACTCACCTTGTGAATACAACATTAGAAAACTCCTTACATTGATTTCTTCAAGCATCCTGTTTGTCGGTCCCAATGAGTGAGTGGCCTCACCAATGGCGAGGATGTCGGGCCAATAGATGTCATCATCATGTATCGCAACCCCTTGAGCCAGGGGGAGTAGGACAAGGTCAGGTTTAGAGCGCCACGGTCCAACTCCGATGGTTTTATTGGCCTTTCCTGAGGACCAGTAATGTTGAATTCTATCTCTGCAAAGTGTAATTCGTGTTGTCGTCGATTGGAAAGAAGAAGCCGAGAAAATGATACGATTGAGGTAATCAGCCATGAGAACTTCGGATTCAAGGCGACCGACAGCAAAGATATGCCCGTCCTTGAAGAGATGTGCAAATGTACGGTGATCGAGGAACTCGTTGACTGGGAATTGGTTTTTGAGGTCGAAATAATGGTTAAAGGCAGAGGAAGGAAGTTCAATGGTAGCGATATCAGGTTTCAATTTGAGGCCTAGGTCTGGAATAATCATGGCGCTATGGTCGTCTGTGATTCTATAGCTCTGCATTTTCGAAGTGAATGCTTGATGAGGATCAGAGAAGAGGAGAAAATCTTTGGTTTGTGTGACGAGGTCACAGCAGCGAGCCATGTCCCACTGAGCACTGGTCATGGCCTTTTCATGTCGTCTGTCCCGCCTGCCCTTGGGGTTGCGACCGTCGCTGGGCCCGGCGTTCAACCCCCGTTTTCTTCCAACCTCCATACGGCGCGCGTCAACTTGGACTCACCCGTCATGGTCTGCCCATAGAAAAGCCATTTGGCTCGTCCCTTTAGCTGGCGGACTCACCCTTTTCTTTGCTCCACGGCCAGAGTCTCTTCTTCCCAGTATATTCTCCTCCCCTACACTTATTCCCTGTCCATGTCCGGCTACTTTAAAATCCCAGAACCTCACTATATCATCGCCACTCGAGGCCGACCGTACTATGGTGGCCTGCATACGCACTTTCTTACGCAACAAGATTTTGGAACCCCTCCTAACGGCCAAACGTTTCATATATCTATTCGCCCTATTCATTCCCGTCATTTTATGCAGTCCCATGATTCTTATCGGGAAGCCGCAGAAGAAGTATCGTGGAGATAGGTGGGGTGCGATGTGGTGGTACGGCTTCCTTGTCGGCAGAATGGAAGCTGCAGGGCCAACATTTATCAAGGTAAATGCCCAGTTTAATTCTACGCGTTTCAATACTTGACTTTGGTCAGTTGGCGCAATGGGCGGCATCCCGTGCAGACCTGTTCCCTTCACTGTTCTGCGAGCGTCTAGGTGCCCTGCACTCACAGGGGACACCACATTCATTTGAACACACCAAACAAGCGATAGAAAGGGTCTTTCAACGACCCTTTGACCAAGTCTTCGAGGAGTTCAATGAAACACCCATAGGTACCGGAGCCATCGCCCAGGTATGTAATTACTATGTATTGACAACATCGCGGTCCCTGACAACCTTAAACATTCTATTAGGTATACCGCGCAACTCTCAAACAGGATCTCATACCACCATCATACCTTGGTCCTCGGCGTTCGAGGAAGACATCCACAGCAGCCATTGGTCCCGCCATTCTCAAGGATCCTCCGCCATCTGTACCCACGGCCTCAGTCGCTATAAAAATTCTCCATCCAGGCGTGTCAAAAATGATTGCTCGCGACCTTGCCATAATGTCCTTTTTCGCCCATGCTATTTCTGTCATTCCTGGGATGCAGTGGCTTTCTCTACCACAAGAAGTTGAGGTCTTTGGAACGATGATGTTCCAGCAGCTGGATCTGAGAAACGAGGCCGAAAATTTGCAGTCGTTTGAACACAACTTTTCAAATAGAAAGGTACCAGTGACGTTCCCGAGACCTTTGAAGGTGTGGTCGACGCAAGATATTTTGGTCGAGGAGTACGAAAACGCCCTGCCTCTCGAGGCGTTCCTCAGGAACGGTGGTGGACCATTTGACGAGCAGATAGCAACTGTCGGATTAGACGCTTTCCTGGTTAGTGGCGATCATCATCCTTATTTTTCTACCCGGCTGATAGATGCTCCTCAGAACATGCTCCTCTTGGACAACTTTGTGCATTCCGACCTTCATCCCGGCAACATTCTCATCAAATTTACCAAACCACCTTCTGCCAAAGAACTACTTGCCAACCTATATCATAATCTGTTTCCCAATCCCGACGAACTATCCCAGCCTCTCCCGGCTAACCACCCCCAATCGGACGAGATAGTATCTCGCCTCCGTGCCCTCATCCCTTCACCCTCAGCTTGGAGTGCCGAACTCACATCTCTTCACAACGAGGGGTTCATCCCCGAAATCGTGTTCATTGATGCTGGCCTTGTCACCACACTCGATGCCACGAACCGCAAAAACTTCCTCGACCTTTTCCGCGCTGTCGCTGAATTTGACGGGTACCGCACGGGTCAGCTCATGGTCGAACGCTCACGTTCCCCAGAGCTCGCCATCGAGACTGAGACCTTCGCCCTCAAAATGCAGCATCTTGTGCTCACCGTGAAGCGCAAGACGTTCTCCCTTGGCCAGATCAAAATATCCGACCTTCTGACAGAAGTTCTGAAGGCAGTTCGGGTGCACCATGTGAAGATGGAGGGTGACTTCATCAACACAGTTATTTCGATATTACTTCTGGAAGGCATCGGACGCCAACTGGACCCGGGGTTGGATCTGTTCGCGAGTGCGTTGCCGATTTTGAGGCAGCTCGGTGGTCAGATGGCTACGAGGGAGTCGATGACCAAGAGTTTACCCTCGAGTAATCTTGGAGCGTTGTTGAAGGTACATATCCTTAGAAGCTTCATCCTGACACAGCTAACGGGCGTTCTGGACAGGTCTGGGTGTGGGTTGAAGCGCGGTCATTTATTTCATCCGCAGTGGTGAATGCTGACGATTTGGTCAAATATGACTTGTAAGGCTCCGTTTCCCTTCCTCTGAGACCTGAGCTAATATAGAACCTGCAGACTCTGTCCCGCGATATGAGTTTGTGACAGGATGGAGCATGGACAACTGTAATTTATCTGGGAATCATCCGTAGAACTTATCATACACCTACCTACCTAAGTTTTCATAAAATCTGCATGTCGCTGAGGAGTGCCCTACATATATAATGGTATGGGCGCATATTCTTATGAACGTGAGGAATGCATAAAGGGCGCAGGGCTTTGCCGTCGACGGCGGTAGTGTTAAATGCAATCGAGAAGCCAATATAATACATAAATTACACGCCCAGTCTTCAATCAATATTGCCAACCAAACCTCCCCTTCCGCGTCTTATTCTCTCCTCCAAACCGCCTGTACCTCCGAACACTTTCTTTGACTCCTCACTCAAGAAACCGCCCATCCCCTTTGACCTCGAACGCGCTGCCTCATCGGCTGCAAGTTCCGCCTTTTCCTTCTCCAACATGGCCGCCAGTCGTTCCTGACGTTCGATGGACATCGCGGTTGCATTGCTTGACATGGCGGCCAATCGTGCAGCGCGGTCATCTGCATGGTCCCTAGGTTGGGATCTTTGGGAGTCATTGTATGTTCGTCGTGGCGGGCTAGGAGTACGTCTATAACGTTTCGGGGGTGGGACATGCTCTCGCCTGTCATGAGAAGGGCTCGGAGAACGCTGGCGCTTCCCATTGTGCGCGTAAGAGGAAGATGTTACTCTGCCTGCATCATCCGACTCATCAGACCGTGGCCATGAAGGCCGTTCTTCAACTCTATGCCGATTTGAAGGGGCTGGACTGCGGTCTCGATGGTGGTAATCGGGACTACGGCTGCGTCTTCGAGAAACCTCGTCGTAACGAGGGCGGCGGTCAGAATCGTTATACTGACGAGATGATTGGGCCGGAGAATGCGAACGATGACCGTAGGGACTGGGAGAGCGACGGTGATGACTGCGTCTGTCTGGAGACGGGGAGCGTCTGTGCTCGATCCTTCGGTCATCAGGACTGCGTCGGTGTTTGCGCTCGTGCTTTAACCGTTTACGCTCCTCCTTCTCCCGCCTCTTCTCCTCTTTATTCTTCTTAGGTTTGATGCCGTTTCGTTCCTGCATTTCTCGCAAACGGAGAGGATTAGAAATGAGGGATTGAAGAGCAGCCTGCTCCTGTTGCTTGATGGCCAACAGAGGATCTTCACGAATTTTAGAAGCGACATCTCGAGCACTATTGGCATTTTGCACAGCAATAAAATTCTTGTGCGCGGCGCCGACCTAGCGAGCAACCAATAAGCAAGAGCTTCAATTGAAGGTACCTAAGCTGCTCACCTTCGCATTTTCGTCTGCCGTCAAGATTTTGTCCACTCGTTTCTTACCCAGAAGATAATCCTCTAAGTCATTCGCATTCTGACTGCTTCCCGTAGCCGGTGTTGCATACATCCATTCCAACTTTTCCGTCCTTTTCTTGCCCGTTTGTTCCTCTTGGAGACGCTGAAGTTCCTGGAGCTGCCGCTCCTCCTCTTTTTCTTTCCGCAGTTGATCGAGCTTCTTTTTCTCCTCGAGCTAGAGAACATTTGATTGTCAGGAGGCAATATACCTTCTTAAGGGTTAACAACTCACGGCCTTCTTTTCCTCGAGCCACACCCGCTCCTGATTCTTCAGGAGGAGCGGGTGCCACGACTTCTTCATGTTGAGATCTCCACCACCCATAGTGACGTTGTATTACGCGGTTAACAGCTAAAAAGGTGATGAGGGGATGGACGTTGAGAACAAGGGGGGGAGACAAGGTTATTTGCGAATGTGTGGCGACAAGCTTGATCAGCTGAGGCCCATCTCTTACTGCTGTAAAGCCAAGCTCAGGACGACAACTTAGATCTTTCCTAGCTGTCGCGTTGGTTGGCCTTCGGGGAATAACCCATGTCACACGAACGAGATAACAACGGATATGGAGAGGCAGATGCTCTGAATGGCGACCCCAACCGTGATGTGGAAACTGGCCGGTTCGTTCAATATTCTCCAATGCGGTTGACTCTCTCTAATAATTCACGCCAGGCCCGGACGTTCCATGTACGCGCTAACCCGTGGCGAGATTACTAGGGGCCTTGCTAATCGCTTTGTGCATTCACGCGTCTATATCTGCCTCTACCTCGGCATGGCCGCTCTTTCCGTGACTACAGTCATTCTCAGCTTGAGAGACGGTTGCCCTGGCCTCGAATTCTTCATCTTGGAGTTTATTATAAATACTTCGATGATTCTTGAAGTTGCAATACGGTTTGTTGCTTTTGGAAGGGTGCGTATTGCAGTTTTAGTAGGTTATATATGATAATGAACACGGTTTTATGTTTAGCAATTCTGGAAATCGCCTTTCAATGTCATGGACCTCATCCTCACAATATTTTGCGCTTTGACGCTGCTTGTGATCATGTTTGCCAAATGCGGTACTGGAAGTAAAGAGGAGGAAATTCTGGATACGCTGCTTCTTGTGACTCGAAACGTCCTGCAATTCGGACGCCTGGCAGCTGTGATGAGACAGTAAGTACTAGGATAATCATTTGCGCGGTTTCTGATCAGGTCCTCTAGATCCGGCCAGTCTATATTTTCCCAGCCCAAACCCATTGACATATCCAGCGCTCGAAGAGCCGGGTTCATGGATTTGGACGCTGCCGACAGCGACGACGAAAACGACGTTCACCGGAGCCTGGCGCGGAATCCTTTGCTTTTTGACATCGACGGTGTGAATGCTGAGAGAGAGGCTTTTACGGATGTGCCTCGAGTGGCAGCAGCGTCCCGTGAGCACGACTCGGAGGAGATGTGGGCGCGGGTTGGATGAATTGATTTAATCTGGGACAGCCTGTGTACAGGGTATTAATGGGAAGAATTTACTATGTTATATGATGACCAAATGGGGAATTATTGGAGTTGCAATATGTTTCTATGAAGAGATCACAATTTTATTCTCATGCACCATGTGCAATGAATAACGGGACCAGTCTGGACCAGTTGTGCTCGCTAACCGCAAGAGTTGCTGGTGGACGTTGATCATAGGTGGCATACCATTGCTTTGCAGAAATTGCAGCAATGTCTTCCGCGTATTCGCCTTCGGACCCTCAAGCTCAGAGATGGTGGTCTCTTAGCCCCAAACAGTCCATCCGCCAGCAAGGCCTCCAGCGCCAGTATTCTCCCGAGAAATCTTCTCGTTCTACAGGTCTCAGCACCATTGCCGTCGCATTAGGCTTCAAGTCCAAGAAAATACCAGTCTTGGCAATCCAAGACCCTGCATTCCCCTCGTCCAGGCCATCTATCGTTACCAAAACTGTAAACAGACCTCCATCCAAGTCAGTCTCGTCCACGCGGTCACGAGTCGACTCTTTTGGCCCCCATACTCCACTGGATCCACAGAAAGACAATCGACAATCTTTGCTGACCATCTCTGACACCGACCCTTTCGCCGTCCGGGCTATACCGTCCGTCCCTCACACTCCTTCCGATCCCAACCGCCTCTCCGCCTATTCCAACTCCTCCGCCCCCGACTTCACGTCTAAGAACGCAGACGCAATCCTAAATCGAACCTCGTATGGATCGTCTTCTTCCCAGTCGCAGTCAAACACGCACGGGAGTGAACTCTTCCCCCTCAGCCCAACTACCCCCGACTTTCCCAGAAAGCTAAAAACAAAGTTCGTCGTCTTACCATTATATCACCAACGCTCTAACACAGAACCAGGAGATCGGTCGGAACCTTAAACAGGAAGCAGTCGTTAATGAGTGGAGATCAGTCACTTGGGTCCGCTTGGGAATCTCTGGCATTAGAAAACAAGTCCGCTCCTCCCCAGGCTGCTTCGTCTACCATTTTGGCCCAGGACAAGAACAGATTCAGCCAGCCAGATGTGGCTCAAACGCCTCGTCCTCCGATGCGTGCACGAGGCATGACAGATTCAGGAATCGTTCCACGACCAGACTTTCCTCCCAACAATTATACGACCCAACCTGCATCCTCACTTCACACTTCCCTTGGTCCATCGCCACGGGTTATTATCCGACAACCTTCTGTGTCCCGCATCGGGCTACCTCCGAGTGCACCTCCGCGACAGGAATTGCCACCTCCGCCACCAATTCCAGAACACATAATCAAGGATGACGATGCTGAACTCACTCCCCCTGTGCTGCCCGCCGGCTCTGCCTCCTCTTCGACTCTATCCTTTGCATCCTCAATATCTTCTCAAAAGGAAATCTTGTTCAACCAGAGCAATAGCCCCCGAAAAAACTCAAAAGCACGATTAGAGCGTTCAACCTCAACCGGCGCAGGATCTGTCCTCGAGGTATCTCATCCAGGGCTTTCTGCTTCTTTGCCGCCACATGCGCTCAAAAAAGCATTATCCCACCAATCTTTTGTCCGAGGCCCGCCCCCTTCCACCAGCGCCGGTCCTGTCCCTCTTCCTGAAATACCGACCCCATCGAAACCTCCTCGCAAACAACGCTCCTTTCATCACCCAAAGTTCCCATTACCTCCCATGTCCCCTCTACGTCCAAGCACCGCACAGCCTCAGAGTTCAGTTGCTGATCTGCCAGCCGTTGAACACAGAAGAAGCAGTGCAGGAGGGCTCTCGCTTACTGGCAGAAAACGGCTCTTTTCTGGATCAAATATCCGACGCCCATCGACGTCTCAAGTGGCTTTAACAGAGGATGACACTCAATCAATCTTCAGTGTCCGCTCGGTCCCTGATCAGAGCATGGGGTCATCTATGGCGCACCCCATATCACCCACCCCAAATTCTTCGTTCTGGGACGAAGCACCTTCCCTTGAACATAGCCCCCGAATCCTCACCCACGAGTACACCCCCCAGCAGATTATGACACGTTTTGAGATGGCAAAGCTAGAAGCAAGCGTTGATGAAACAATTCCAAGGATCCCCGAGCGACAACGAACATTTTCCGCTCTCTCCCCTTCAACGATGTCATCAGTGATTTCTGATGGTGACGGAACATCATCAGTGAATAGCGCTTTGGCAGACGCTAACGTAGCGGCCAACAAGTTGATAGAAAGAAGTGCCTCCCTTATGCAAAAGGGACTATCGCCTCCTCCGCGGCGTTCAGTGAGGCCCTCCACCTCTCAAGCAAGCATGACAACGCCGACAATACCAGAACGGAGCTCCCCCATTTCGTCCCCACCCAGCCCATCCCTGACCTTGACTAGTCTTCCTCCGCCTCCGCGACGGCCGAGACCACGAGCCACACTCGTCGAAGAGGATCCGGTTCTTCCATCACTGCCTCCACCTCCAGGGCGCAGATTTGTTCGTCCAAAGCCTTCATTCGAAAAAATCCTCCATCGTCGGTCGATCCTGAGGAAACCCTCCTTTTTGGAGATCTCCGACGAGGAAAGCGACGATGACAGGAATACGGGGAGCTTTAGTGAACCGCCGTCAGGAAGCTTCCTGGACCTTGCCCGAGAGTCTTTCGATACTAGCAGGAGCATGCGCAACTGAGTTTCGATCGTCCGTTTTTTCCCTGCGAGAACTTTGCTATTCTAGTCATATAATTTTAACACTCATTATATCTTTTTGTTCTGCTCCCCGTATACCTGTGTGTATAATATCCACTCATTTTTTTATTACTTCTTACCTGCCTCTAAATTTCCTCTAATTCGGTCAGCCACTTATCATAGTGTATAGGGCGACTCATTCGTAGTACAACTCGTGTAGAATGCAAATGGTCCGGTGATATAGAAAAATTACATGCAAATCCTGTAAATCACATCATCCTAGATATACATCTTTACCCTTCAATCCGTCTCGTCGGTATGGTATCCAGCGCGCCTCATGGCGCCAAGACGGTGACGGGCAGCACCTAGGTCCTTCTCCAACTTCAGAATTTCAACCTGTTGCTCCATCTCACGCCTCTTGAACTCCAAAACTGCCATATTCTTGTAGTCGACATCCTCTTCCTCATTTTGCCTGGCGGAGACTGCCTTGACCTGGCGCACAAGGGCTTTGCATGCCTCCGTGACGGCCTTGGCAGCAGCCTCGAGCCGCTCTTGAGTCTTCGACATCAAGTTCGCCTTGACACGGGAGGCAGCAACGAGCTGAGCGGTGGCAGCAGCGACTTCATTCGAAGCGACAACAAGTTGCTCGAGAGAGTGGGTGCCCGAAAGTACACCATCCGCACTCTCGATCAAAAGGTTCGTCGCAAAGGCAACGGCTTTTGCTGCGGAAATGAGTCCTTCTGTCCATCGGTTGTTGCGTTTGTAGAATTGCTGCATCGAGCTCGATCCTTTACCCTGCGCGACAATTTCTTGCTGGGAATCGGTGGCTGCTTTGATGAGGCCAGAGATGGCCTTGGTGATAGCCATAGCAGCAGCTAGAATAGAATCGTGGATTTGAAGGTCAACAGCGCTGAATCGGGAAGAATCGCGAGGTCGAGACATGAGTTCCTGAAGACGCTGCGTAGCAAGCTCGATGGCTTTGGCAGCTCCCAACATCTCTTGCTCGACGATATCGCCAATATCGCCATTCGCTCGCGAGAGTGCGCTGGCTTTACTTTTGGGTACCAATTCGTCAACTAGCTCCGAAAGCTTAGTCAGGGCCCCCCGAACTTGGCTGTTGTTGCGCATGGCAACTTCCTTTCTTTGGCTAGGTTGAAGGAGATCCAGCTTGTAGGACTGGAGATTTTCAAAGAAACGCAGTCCGACATCTCCAGCCACCTTTGCGATGTTGATGATCTTGTCCGAGGCATCATCATCGCTAGCTAAACGAGTAATTCCTTTGGTGTTGATGAGGACGTCGGCGAGGGATTGAGCGAAGTCATTGGCGGATTGGATGACAGCAACATGGTCACCACCGACATCTCCTCCAAGATAGAGATTGTAGATGGTAGCAAACTCTGTAGCATTGTTGACCGCCTTCTCGACCATTGAAAGCGTGTACTCTGGAGTAGAGTTGAGGTTTCCGGCTTGGGAGGGTGATTCCAGTTCGTAAATGGCATCGTCAACCTTATGCACACATGCTTGCAAAATCGAATCTGGTGAGGCAGTTAGCCACTATACATCAAGGATTAATAAGGGCGCTCCTGACCGATGATCTGATTCAATTTCTTGCGATTGTCCAGAATTAGAGTATCGATCTGAAGGTTGGTCGCTCCTTCCGCTATGTCTTGATTCTAGGAATAAGCAGATAAGTACAGAGACCGAAGCACAAGATGCTGAACTGACCTGTTTGGTTTCCGAAAGTCGCTGGATAGTGGTATCCATCCCCTCCTGCAAGACCATGATTTCCTGATCTTTTTCGTCGCGCAAGCGCTCCAG
Source organism: Blastosporella zonata (assembly GCA_018856295.1). NCBI lineage: Eukaryota > Fungi > Basidiomycota > Agaricomycetes > Agaricales > Lyophyllaceae > Blastosporella > Blastosporella zonata. Next base: position 20,791 of record JAFLHD010017813.1, read on the forward strand.
ATCACCGGCAGCATTGTCAAGTTTCGAAAGGAGCTCGTCGATTTGCATTTGCTTGAACTGAGAGAAGAATAAGGTTAGTAACAAAATGAACACATATTAACGTAATACATACCCGCAATGAGTCCTCGAGCTCCGACAACTGCCTATTGTATTTGGACATAACACCGGACACCTCGCTGTTCTTTGAACGAGAGGAATCCTCAGCTCGCTCATTCGCAAAATTCAATTCACGGCGTAGTCTGTCGATCTCCTCCTTGTGGGAAGACTTTTGACGATCGATATCAAAGCGGGCACGATCACGCTCGCGAAGCATATCTGCAAGTTCCAAGTTTTTCGCCTTGAGATCTCGCTCCATGCGCTCCATACGATCGACAGCTTCCTGCGCAGAATTTGCCTTCAGTTGCATTGCCTTGAATTTGGAAAGCATATCGAGATGTTCAGTACGAAGCTGACTATACAGCTTGGCCAGTGCTTCGTATTTGTTGCGCCACAGGGCTACTTGGTCCTGCAGCTGTTTAATGAGCTCGTCCTTCGACATCATCTGTGAGTTGATGTTGGCGCCAACGTTTGCGAGCTCGGCTTCCAAAGCTTTAACACGCTACGTGATCCATTAGTCAACGAATAGGCTGGTTGCAACATATGACATACGCGGTCATATTGTTCAAGGAATATTTGATCTCTCTCATACTGGCCCCGCATGGCAAGCAGTTCCCTCTCGAGCTCGCTGGCTTGCTGAGCTGCCTGACTGTGACTATACATCATCTGTTGTTGCATTAGTTCTTCCTGAGCGCGTCGTTGCGCTTCGGCCTGTTGCTGCTGCCTCTGCTCAAATTCCCGCTGTTGTTGCTGCTCCTGTTCAAGGCGAAGATGTTCCTCGGCTTGCCTGGCAGCAACAAGTGCAGCCTGCTGATCTTCATATTCCTTGAGCATACGTGCCTGCTCGTGTATTTCGGCAGCATTTGAGATTGGAGCCGACGGAGGAGGGGAGGGTGGTTTCGTGGTAGTGGGTCGAGCGGGAAGATCTGGGGCATCGCCCGAATCAAGCAGATTTGGGGGATCCTAATACCAATGTAAATTCCGGCCTATTTCACGCAGTTGTGTTATGCACTCACCGCCGCCAGTTTTGGGACATTGATGAGCCCAGTGAGATATTTGAGATTGGAGCATTCGTAGTAAAATCGACGGAGATTATGATGCTGGGATGTGTATCGCTGTTTCAAAGGCTCCAGCGCGTCCGTGTCATTCGTCCCTAGGAAATTCCGATCAGAAACAGTAGGAAAAGACTCTCAATTAACTTACGTCGGTACATTGCTCTCAGCATACTCGTAATAAACCGGTATATACCCCAACTTTCCTTCACGAGGGGAACTAGTGACGAGATGCGGCAATCATTATTGGCAGAATGTCTGAAATGTGAGAAAACGAGTTTCTGGAATGCTTCAATCTGATCTTGCAAGCCCATAAGATCGGTTATAGTTTCATAACTAGGGTGATCCTGAACATAAGTAAATTGGAGGAAAGGGAAACACTCGTACCCTTCATTGGGATCGTCAATTCCCTTTAACGTTACGTATTCCTCGTATTCGAATAGTCCGTTGAATTCAGGACGGAGGCGATGGAATCGAAGTTTCGCCAAAATGAATTGTACATATGTCTTAATCAATGGGCCATATCCTGGACCGAATGTTCAATTCAATACAGAGAGTGGATTCACGAGACATACCTCTGGAATTGTCGGAGCCCACCGTTCGTGCGCAGGTCTCCAGCCATGCTGTCTGGCCGTGTGCTTCCTTGATCGCCTAGTATTGATGTGTCAATGAGGCGCGATCGTAAGAGCTGACCTGCTTACGACTGGGTGACCCTCTTGCAATACCTTGTGGACAGTGATGAGAGCTTTGAAGGTTTGTACTTCGTCAGCGAGAATGGGTTGGACTCGGAGGCCACTCCAGAATGAGATTGATGAGTGGTAATCCCATGTGAAGACAATACACTCTTGCAACCAACGCGATTAGAACGAAAACGTGGGACGTGTAACGTTAGAAGCGTACTTCGAACATGTTTCTGTTTGGGAGCCGTCTCCTCTGGGCTCGTCGCCTTTTTTATGTTGACGAGAAGCTCGTGCTCAGCCTTGTCTTTGTCGACGGGTCGAGTGGGGTAATGAACTTCCTCGTCGACGTCAAATCCCCCTGGGCGTCGGGATCCCACCCTGTAAGTGTTCATTAGCTGCTACATAGCCTAAATCAGAATGGGTGCATACATGCTGCTGTTTGGAGAAGAGATGAAGGGTTCGGATTGCAGTGACAAAGGGCAACGTCTGGTGGCTGTTCCACTGCGTTAACTGCGTGTGAATTGTAAATCCAATAAATCAGTCCATGTTTTCCTTCCGTTCGACACTGCGACCGTCGCCTGCAACCCTTCACCTGCTTCGTGCTATCCCTCGCTATGGCCCACACCAACAAATGCGTTTCTTTTTCTCCCGAAAGACCGATGTGCCAGCAATATATAGGCCGCGACGCGAATCATGGATAACTCCAACCATGGTCTTCATTGGAATCATCCCAGTCTTTACTTTTGCTTTAGGAACATGGCAACTTCAGCGCCTTAAATGGAAGGTTAACTTGATTGACGAACTGGAGGAAAAATTACAACTACAACCACTGTTCTTGCCACCAAAAATCAAGTGCGTTAAATTCCTTCCAATACATATGTTTCTGACCCTATTTCTGAAGCCTATCCGTGATACCAGAATTCGTGTATCGCAAGGTTTCTCTCAAAGGCAAATGGGATCATGCCCACACATTGCTCCTAGCTCCGCGCGTCCGAGAGGGTGTCCACGGTGCTCATGTTGTCACGCCCTTGGTTAGGGAGAACGGTTCAACTGTCCTTGTGGACCGCGGATTCGTCTCCAACGACTTTGTTTCCACCTTCCAAAACGAAGATGGCGAAGTGGAGATCATAGGAATGCTTCGAACGTCACAGCCGCGAAACAGCTTTACACCGGAAAACAAGCCCGAGGAGGGCAAATGGTACTGGACCGATGTTGACGCCATGACAGAATATGCTGGTGGCAAAGAAGCAGGAGTCCAACCTGTTTTCGTTGAACAGATATTCGGTACGTCCATACGTTCTACTTGCCAGTTCTTAATTTTCAAGTCTCCCTAGAGGGCCATGCCGGCGAAGCTGGAACTAGACTCTCGAAAGGAATACCCATTGGACGCGCGCCTACCATAGACCTCCGAAATGCTCATCTTTCCTATGTCATCACATGGTATGTTGTAGGTGGTTTCGACAGATTTGAGCTGATATTTAAGTCAGGTATGCTCTCTCGGGACTAACGGCGTTCATGTTTGCACGAGTTCTTATTCACAAGAAGCGATTCAACGGCCGAAAAATGCCGCGATTCACCTAGGGAGAGCTTATTCATCGAAGACCTGCATTGTCGGTTAGAGTAGATCTCTTTAATCAATGCTCTACTAGAGCGCATACCAAACAGGCCTCTTCGGAGATATATAGATCTCCAAGATCTCCCTTTCAGGACTACTATCACTCTCACAACGGGCAACTATTGTAGGCTCCATTTGGAAAAGGCCACATCTGAGCAAGATTCCCTGGCTCCCTGGCCAGTGTCTTGCTTTGTCTTTCACTGTCAGTTTCTGGACAATGACGGCCAGGTCCATGATTACAAATTCTCCTGTTGTCTACAATGCAAGTCGGTAATGGCCACCACAGCATCCAGGTCTTTTTAGTGTCCGGCCTTGAAGGTCTATAAAACCCCCTGATTCTATGGTTCGCAGAATAGCATTAGCTCACTATGACAAGCTCGCTTTATATGTATACGAGTGGCAACTGGTCTGCGATTGAACAAATTCCAGACTTCGAACACCTCATTGCATGGGATGATCGATTCTCTACTGGCGAACGTTTGCGAGCAGGTAATCTCTACAAGTTATGGTCATGTTTTTCACGCTTTACGAGTTTGAGAGGAACAAATTCGTCAAGAAGTCGAGCGTGCGCGTCTCGCACAGCAGCGTTTTAGGACCCGACGGTCGGCCGCTCAGATGTACGATCTTCAATCTGAGGCTTCGATAGAAAGTACGCCATACGATCGGGAGTTCATCATTAACAGGGCTCGTGCTCGTCAGAACTCTGTCTACACGCGAAACGCTCTGTCACCTGGAAGTTTGCCTCTGTGTAAGTGCGCTTTTTTTGTGTTGCACCTGCCAATATTAATTATACCGTAATTCATAGATACGCAACGGTCGGGCCACAATGCTTCAGATTGTGACAATTCAAGCCTTCCTGCTTCATCATCTATTCCCTTGGCACGCTTCAACCCATTCAATAGGACTCAGAAGAAGTCCTCTACTCCATTAGTGGGCGATGACTCCTAAAGATGATGCTGACAACGTTCTACCGCCAACACGTCGACTTGGCGCAAGAAGTTGGAACAAATCGCGATCCTTGCAATTTTGGGGCACGATGAGGCCCAGCGCTTAGACTACACTGCATGAGATCGTGTAATACACTCTTTATCTCTGTCTTACTATTGTAATATTCAATTCACGCCTCGTGAAGTACATAAGTACAGTGTACAGTACTAAGTATGGATACACCCTGCATGGCGGATCATTGAAATTACAAAGAGCCTGATCTCAGGGCTCTGCCTGATCGCTGCGCATATTTGGGACAGGGTCGATTTCTGAACATCTCCTCTGGCTTCATAGTGCCACTTGCAAATGCCAAGCCAGGAATCCGTAGCCAGTTCCAGTGGCCAATTGGACTCCGAGCCCAGAAGATCTCGCATTCACTTTCCTTTAGACGAAGCAAGCCCCTCGCGGCATAGGCCTGTAGATGCAGCTGCGAAGGGAAATATTGGAGTCACCACCTCGCCAGCCCGACGAAACTCACCACTGAATCCTCACAGCACATCCGCCTCTCGACGACGCGTACGGTCCGTGGGAACAGATGCCTTCCAAGATTCTCCGCTAGGCCGCCAACAACTCACAAATGGGATGTTCACACCTCCCCGAGCCATGGGCTCTCATTCAGAGCGTGGTTTTGAATCGGTGGAACGAGAGTCTAGTGGGCATAATATATTCTCTGACGAATACGACCTATGTGAGTGGCTACTCCCCGTCGTCTGTCCCATCACGTACTAATGTAGTAAGCAGCACACGAAGGTAACTAGTATCCCCATACCTGGAGTGATGGCTCGTTCATGGTCTTCTAGACCCTAGGATATTGCAAGATGTACAACGCGCTCTCAAGTTGAAAGCTCGTCGTGAAGCTCGTCTTTCCAATCAATTAACCCCTCCAAGATCAGAGCTAGCCTCTTCCAGGCCGCAAATGACAATCTCTTTGACAGCGCAACCAGTGTCCCCTGTTTCTCCGATCAGCCGCAAGGAAAGCATGTCGTCTGATATTGACTTCAGCCCATCCACGGGGACGGCGTTCATGCACCCAGTTCCGACATCTCTTGACAACGGCTTGACTCTAGACTGGAGTGGGTTAGACGACAAACACGAAAGTCGATGGAAATTGACTGGGACAAAGCGAAAGGGGAAAGAGGCTCATCCGCCTATAGCAATGGTAGTTGAGCAACAGGAAACTGCGTACGCCGGTAAGCACTTCTGACCATTACTTTGTCTGTGTCTTGGCGTCTCAAAGGTTTGAAGATAAATTGGGCCGTTTAAAAAGCATTCCCACACCTCAGACCCTCAAGAAGGCTAAACTAACTCAGGATCAGCTGGGAAGACGTTATAATATTGTCTACGGGATATTGGCAGCCGGACAGACTCCGAACATTGCTGAGGTGGCGCGATGGCATGGGCAGCAAGATACGAATATGCGACACGCTCTAGAGAAGGCAGAACCATTCACCTGGCTAAAACATTTGGAGAAGCCGAGCACGAAGCCGGAAGAACGGCCATTCTGGCATATCACGGCTTTAATCGCAGAAGAGTATCTTCGCACCAGAATTCGACATGATTTTATGACGACAATCCCGGAAGACCGAGAGGGTTCTTACGAATCCCAAGTATCCCCTTCGTTCATCGATTCACAACTCGCTCCCATTACATCTCGCACGTCGTCAAACCATGTACTTGGGCCTTCTCTTGTGAGGAAGTTATCCTTTGAGAACGGATTAACTTTCGAACCTCGTATCAATTCCGCGCGAACTTCTTTAGAATTGGAGCCATACAGGAGCCACGAATCTTCATTCAGCAGCCTACCTTTTGGATTATCATCAACCTCACCGAATTCGCCTACTAGTGGTCGCGGAAGGCCACATGAAATAACAACCCTACCCATGGCGACTGTCTCGGGGCGTCCCAAGAATCGCTCGTTTGAGCAATTGCTTTCAGAAGAATCGGACCGAGGGGATCTAAAAAATCAGAAGTCTCCCGCTCCAAGTTCTATGAATATAAAGGTAATATCTGCGAGCGATGGATCGGACGACGAAGCTCCTCGCGGCGCCGGAGCAGGGATCACTTTACAGCTCACTGCTCCAACACCGTCTGATGCTGATGATCCCAAACCACAAACCGCCCGCCCTTCTGCGCTCTCACGATCGGGCCGCCGGAGAATACGCGTTTCTCTTCCTTCAGCTGATCGGACATCCAAAGCTAGTGAAGTGCAGCAGCAACAACAAGAGGCTGATGCGGAAAGGGTTCACGAGGCCAAAATACGGTAAGCCATTTGTAGTATCCCGCTCAACCCGCTAGTTGATCAAATCGCTTTAGGCTTCTCGAACAGACAACTGCTACCAACCATCGAATACGACAGCTCTTGAATAGGGTGTCAGGAGGCATTCGTGAATACGATGCGGTTCAATCTAATGCCATGGGATCCCTCGGTATCGCACACGTTGGTCTGCCACGAGAGCTTGTCGATGCATTCGGTCACGATCCAGCAGCTGTTACCGGAGCAACCCGACGATTTCGAGGATGGAAAGCCGTGGATGATATCCAATACCGACTGTTACGCCAAAGAGAAGTATTCCGGCTCTTCTTATCTCGCGCTCAGACCGAGGTGCCCCAATCAAAGAGCGTCTTGGACGACCCAATATCTTCTCTTGTGCAGTCGCTAAAGGCTTTGGAATCACACAGTCAACGTATAGCTGGACGAGCGTTTGAAGTGGGAGAGGCTTTGAAGACTGTACAGGCAACACATGACGCGGTCAAAACCCAGTACAATAAAACTCTGAGTCGGACGTCGGTCGTTTATCCTGAAGTACACGCGAGCTATTTTTATTTCTTTGTATCGCTTACTTATCGCTGTCTCATCCAGCTTTCTCAAATAGTTGCTTTAGAAGAAAGCTACAAGGATCAATACCAGCAATTCTGGGAATTCGGCATGGACACTCTCACCTTTATTCTTGACACTGTCACACCTGTCTGGAGAACATACGGAAAGCCTATTGGAGAAGACATTCGAGACTTACTCATCATACCCCTCTACCGCAACGAGTTTACAGGAGAATCAAAGCGATACCCAATAACACGGTTGCCTGCCCGTTCGCCCCGCCATTGGTTGGGTCTAGTCCTGTTCTTCTTCGCATCGATAGCTCTCGCCTTCCTTCAGGCCCGAGCGGCTCTATCCTCATCCGCTCTCTACAAGTTAACAATGATTCCGTATGAAAGCATCCGGTGGACAGCACTGCCATTCTTCTGGCTTAGCATCATTTTGCAGTGGTGGGCGGTTGTGGTAGAGCTTGTTGTCGTATTCGTCCAGCTTGGAGTGGTGGTATGGTGGGCGGGCTGGTCTATCCGTCTATTTGCATGATTGATCTCGATGGGACAGTGCTTTATTTATCATGATTATTACAAGATTATTGGTTGTTGTATAACCTACGTCGCATATTCGTATTTTATTTTAGGGTATCAAGAGGTGGGGCGGGCGGCTTGGCCGTCGATGCGGGTATAGTAGACATAGAGGGTATCGAAGTGGGAGGATTGTATGGCGAAAATCTGTAAGGCTGTGCAAGTTGAGTAACAGGAGCTGTACGGCCAGCCTCAACACACGGTCGGCAGAAACCTATATAATTTTGAGTAAAGACTGTTTCTTAAATATGATTGAAGGACACTTACGTCCGCCAAGGATTAAAGGTACATCTTTGTTTTTGCACGAAACACATTGTATGGGAGGGGCTGGTGTACGTTCAGTTTGATGGATAACCCGTCGGCGCTTGGCTGATGAAGCTTTCTCTGTGGTGGCCGGATTTTGTGGGTGATGAGTTGCTTGGTCTTGGGTGGTCTTAGGTGGCTTTTGGGTGACTTTACGCTTCGCTCTATTAGCGGTTGCGGCAGCCACTTTTAGGCTTTTCATAGTGAACATTGGGGAAGATGCCTGGCGATGCCGATTCAATGATGACAATGCGATGAAAGATGAGCTAAACCCACAATTTGGAGCTGACTCAAGAGCGGTCCTTGAGATAGCTGATAGCCCAGATAGACATACTCGATTGGTTTCTGTATGAAAAGTCAGCAGCCCCAATTAGTTTCGAAATTCCGCATGACACTTACGATTCCTTCGAGTTTTGTTTTGTTCAGCTGCAATTTCTCTGGGCTCCCAACCCACCGAGATATAGTGTCCCATACGGCCAACGGAGTTCGCTCCAAGGTGAATATAGCGACTTGAGGAACCTCGTCTAACGAGTTGACTGGGTGTGGCTGCTCTGATGCGGTACTGACCGAAATTTTTGGCTTCGAAAAAGGAAGGCAAGCTTTGATGACTGTTCGGGAAAGTGCATGGGTTGCAGGCAAGTCTATAGTTCTTTCACACGTAACAACGCCACGAGGAAAGATCCAGCGGTCGATGGGGTTTTCCCGGAACTCCAGAACCAGGTCAAATTCCTTGACTGGAGCAACAGATACAGTTGCGGCGGGAGTCGATGGTAAAATGGGCAGTGGTGGAAGGGATGAGGACGCGGGCAGAGACGGTGGAATAGGCTGCGTGGCTTCAGACGTTGCCAGTGATTGTATGAGGAGGCCAAGCGTTTTAAGTTGCTCAGGACTAGCGTGACCGGCAGCAGCAAGTTGGAGAAGGTTTGCAAGCGTTGGATTCGATGAGGCAGCAGAGTTCACTTGATTAATCAGTGTCGGAGTTATGGTAGTTACAGAAGTAAGAGAGGTCATGAGAGGAGGCGATGTTTTTTCTGGGTCAAATGGCTTTGTAGTACTTGCAGACGTTACGCCTGGCTGTTCAAATCCACCGTAGGGAGTTTTGACTTGCCACGATCCTGGAGCTGCGGGATGGTAGGTGGGTGCCACATAGGAGGATGGTTGGGAAGGGAGGTAATGAACTTCATAAAAGGTCGTTTCGGGGAATATGTGTGGCCCAATTTCTAGATCGCATTTTCCTCGCATCTGGATGGTGTGGGGGGGTGGCAGTTGGTCTTGCGTCTTTCCTCCACGAGCTTTGGTAGAAAACCGAGGGAAAGTTGAGTAAATCCATTTTTCTCGAGCTAAATGACAGATTGGTGAGTGAGAATGGACATGTATAACGCGACATACATTGCCGTAGAGCTTGGACGAGAACGCAACTGGGGTGGAGCCTCAGCAACATTCAAACTTCAAAGTGAGATGATTATACTGTGCACCTTTCTGCTATGTTCTTTTTATCCTCTTTCTCTTTAATCTCGTCCTCGAGTTCCCAGCCGGGCTTCTGGCCATAGGGAAGAATAATCGGAGTAGTGGTTGTGGTGGCTCGATTCATGAGGGAGCTTGCTTGACGCTGTTGTCCAGCTGCCTCCGGAGTCCGGTACCTTCCCTGGATTTGCCAGACCGCGACGGTCGCTTACCGTTTTTTCTAGTGCCTCCTTTATCTCGCTCTTGAGCGCGTTTATTGAGAATTTTTGGTAATGACCAGCCGCGTCCGTGCGTAGCTTTCTCGGGTTCCCACAAAAAACGACTCTCATTCTGTACTGCAGAGAAAGGAGGCCCCATATTCAGGCCAGTCGCCAAGTCGAGGGCCCGCCCAGAAGTCAGCCAGGCCTCTGCTCCCCTTGACTCTCCCATTGCGACACAACATGTTCCAAGCTCTTCTTTTCCCTCTTCTTTGCCAGATGCGCCTCCAACCGAAATAAATGTCATCAGTTCTCTGCTACCGACCATTGTTCCCTCAACTGCGATTCCTATTGCCCGGATACATCCTCCAACCGCATTCGCACCTCCTCCTATCTTGTCAGGACGTAACACGCCTGTTCCCCCTACCATTGCCAGCCGTGCGACGCCAATTCCAGCGATAAGACACCCCATTCCATCATCTTCCCTTGTCCTAGCACCCCTTGCTCCAGCACAAGCGCTTTCAAGCTTATCACCACATCCAAGTGTTCATAATCAACACATACTACCCAATCCTGGATCTGAAAATGTGCTTTCATCAACTTTAAATACGGAAACAAAACCTCAAAAAACCAGCACCCGAAAGAAGGCTACTTCGACATCCAACCCGACTCTTGATTCTCAACAACACCCTGATGACTCCACTACTACATCCAATCCAGGGAACGACCCTCGCACAAACTTCACTGCTCGCAAAACACCGTCGAAAAGAAAGAAAAAGGCATCGTCTTCCGATGCCGAAGCGACCGACGATGAAATGCCAGATTCTACTGCAGCTAAACGAAGACGGAGAGCGTCAAGTACCCCTCGTCCTAGGCGATCGCGCGGCCCTTCCCTTCCTCCCTTTGATCCCGACGCCGATCCTGGCGAAGACATCGACCCTACAGTGATCACCATGGCTTCACTTTGCAACGACACAGGGCAAGGACGTGTTAGTCGCAAGGCTGCTGAAATTCTTTCCAACCACGCTGCATGGAAAATTCAGAATAGGGAGAAGAGGGCACGCATGAAGACTCTGATGGAGCTCAAGAAATACGGGCGAGAAGAAGAGGCGGAGGCACTCGAAGCATCTGCAGCTGCTCCTGGAGACAAGGCATCCGAACCACCCGAAGCCGCTGTTCCCGTTTCTTCAGAGGTGCAAGCGATAAGCGACGACACTGGCAGTGGTTTCGATTATACCCAAGACCTCGCTACTAGCCGGTTCAATGTCCAAGTTCGTATCGGACCCAACGGAGAAACTATCATCGATGAGGAATCTCTCGTCGTCGATCGTATCGAGGCTGAAGATACAATCAATTACACTCACGTCGTAGAGTCCGACCACACTAAATTTGTCAACTCCGGTACTTATGGAAAACGGTATCGTGGGTCTCGTTGGAGTGCAGAAGAGACGGAGCTTTTCTTTGATGTACGTCCCACTCTCCTTGTTGCTTAACTTGATGACTTATTGACTAATATAATCCAGGCTCTGGCGCAGTATGGCGAAAATTACGAATTAATTGCATATGTCCTGCCTGGCCGAGATCGCAAATCATGTAAAAACAAGTTTAAAGCAGAGGACAAAAGGAATCCTGCTCGTATCAATCATTGCCTTAACAACAACATACCTGTTGGTAAGTTGCCATTTCCTCCCTCTGAGAAGACATCAAAATGACCAATGTCTACTACAGATATGGCGACACTCTCTCGTATGACAGGGAAGGACTTTTCTGGGCCTGTTCCCGAAATCCGTATTCCAACCCCACAGCCCATTGTAGAGCCTGGTGAAACCGCCGTTGGGGCGGAACTGGGAGTTCCGTCGCCTGAACATGTACGGAAGAAACCAGTCAAAAAGAAAAGTCGCGATGATGGGGTAATGATCGTTGGTGATGCGGACAGTTTTGTGCCTTTCCCTGATAGTCCCTAGACCATGTCATCGCGTCATGTTATAACATCTATCTACTGGGTACCAGTTGCCAGATTTTTGTGAGCAAACGTCATGCCGTGCTATTTATAGCAACGCTTGACTCTTCTTTATAAGACA
>JAFLHD010017814.1:0-14975 GCA_018856295.1 Blastosporella zonata
CACTGCGAGTCGCAGTAACCGGTTCCGTACTTGGCACCAGCCTTGTTGGTGGGGTACTTGGCCATACCACCATCAGCGTCCATCTCTGAGAAGTAGAGAGCACCGTTGAGGCCGCAGGGAAGGTTGGAGACGTCGACGTCGAAGGTGAACTCCTGGTTGACGAGCTTGAAGAGCTCGTACTCGGTGTCGCTCGCCATGAGGTAGAGACGAGAGCCGACGTTCTTCTGCGAAGAAGTGGTGACGAACTTGAGGGTCAAGGCATCTCCGCTGACGGTGACACCATAAGTGTTGGCATAATCAGCGCCGTCCAACGCGCAGTTGGCGGCACAGGTGACGTCGTCGGGGCACAGGGTGGCGTCCCACGTGTTGCCGGTGTAGCAGTTAGTGGAGCTCGTGGTGCTGTGGGTCCAGCGCCAGTTGGCATCGATGGTGACCAAACCGGCCTGGGACGCGCAGCCGCCAGCAGTCGTGCACTTGTACCAAGGAAGCGAGGGGTGCGTCTCGGTGGTGTAGGTGCCGACCTGCTGAGCAGATACGATGGCGAGGAAAGAGAGGGCAGTAAGAGTGGCCTTGGGAAACATTGTAAGTGTTTTTTGGAACTGAGGAATCCCTGGAGCTCATAGCTAGCCTTTATATCTACTTGTAGCGATGGAGACACGGAAAAAATCCGGGGAACCTCTTGAAAGGTCAACGTGAAGCAACTCGCACTCGAGTACCGTCAATGGACTGTGTGCGACAAGAATAGAGCACGGTGAACAAGAGTAATTGTCGACCAGCGTGACGGCTGTGTTGAAGGTGGAATCCGAAGAGTTTCCGTCACGACGAGGTCGTTATTTTTCCGCAAGCATGACAGTTACCTCCACGGATCTCAGAAAAAAGGCGTTGAGGGATTGAAATCAAGAAGGACAGCCTTCCTTGTGACCGATTCATGTCAAAAGCATGTCGTCCAATACCACGGTGTGGTCTAATAATAACTGCCAGAATCACCGACTGTCATTCTGTCAAAGCAGCTATTAATAGAATGTCTTGGCAAAAGCGGGACAACCAATAACCGGAAGGAAAACTATCAGGCCTCGACTTGCTCGTCGGTACAGTCAAGAACGTTGTTCGTTTGAGCGCAGGCGCGACGGTACCAGCCATCGATCCCATACATCAAGGTTTGAACTGACCGTTGCACATTGGGGCTGGATATGCGACGTTCGAGTCGCAGATGTGGGAACTTGTGCGTACGTCGGGCGGTCGTGCGGTTCTAAAGAGGTCAAAACTCGGGGCCGGAGAGTAAGTGTGATCACACAGACTCCTGGTTCAGATCCGATTTTCCTTCTGGGTATACCCCCGCATGTCCTGCTCGACTGAGTCCTCAACAGAAGAAATTCTGGAATTTGCTGGCTGACATCTGAACATCCGTTCGACCCATCATTCACTTGGCGCGGGGTAAAAATAAATCTTATCTTATCTTATAATTATCTCCTCGCCACATTTTCTGGAGTTCAACGACGCGACGTACTCATCCCCTCTCCTGGAGAACTATACTGTTGTCCACCAAGTCCTTTATTCAACCATTTTATAGAAACAACACGCTCATGCAGAGTAGTTCATTGAAACGTTCTCTAGTACACAAATTGTAGTATCTTCTCTCCAGCTTCTCATACCAGCTTCACAACGCAACGGAGAGTAGTGGGCCAAATAATAAATACGCCGAAAAATCTTCCGATGGGGCTCGACTCCCCGTCCACATTGCGATAAGGTCCACTATTACATACTGGGAAGATTTTCCTTCCTTTTTGGTTCCTGTACATGTGGTTCCAGTTTGTTCTGGTGACCACTGAATTCCCTAGATACATCCGTCCTGCAAGTTATGATATCATCCCTTGCCACCACTGCAGTCTCATAATCCCGTCCGGAGCTGGGGTTCGATTCCTCAATACTGTGGATTGGGCTTTGCAAGTTGATTGAACCTTCTTCTGGCACACGTGTTTCCTGTTGGTGAGCGTCGCTCCTTACATTTGCATTCCATTCTAATCATGACACTACAGTTGAACGTGTTCTGCGAGTTTCAACTCTCAACTCTCAATGTCCCTTCCCTTTCTTCCACAGTTAATATGTGCTCTGGTCAGCATCCGAGTTGCGCTCCTTGTGTTCGTCAGGCAATTCTACATTCATGCCCTCCCTAGGCAAACGCGCCAACATCTCGTCATTCCCTTGGTGTCCCGTCACCTGGTGCCGGGGTTTGATTCCTCTCTAGTTCTGCGTTTCTCAAGAGTAACTTTTGACCCGCTCCTGTACATGTGGTTCCCATATCTGGTGAGTGTTGCATACATTTTTAGATTACATTGGGACGCCGAGTTCTAATATTATGCCTTCATAGCCCACGTTATTATCTCATGATACTTACCCTTGGCGGAGTCCTCACATGGAGCTAGGGATTTCTCGCTGCGGGCTATGCCTTATATTTTCGATCGCTGATTTTGGCTCTTGTACACATGGCTCCAATATGTTCCGGTAAGCGCTACGCTCCTTGTATTTGGTTAGTAAATTGCCTCCATAGGCAAACACGTTACCATCTCATGATGTACCCTTGGTGAACCCGTCACTAACTCGGAGGGGTTCCGAGTAACTATTGAGGGTGTTTCTTTTGCCCGTTTTGTGAGCTCTTGTCTCATGTATAACTGACATCGGTGGTACCTGCGCAGTATCGTCGCCGAATAATGTACTGCCTTATCTTGTGGAGAGATGGAAGTAGGACTAAACAATTTGCGACATGGATAGACCGCTAGCGGACGAGGAATGCCTCCCAAGTTCATGGGCCATCGGGTGGCACGGCCCATAAATGAAATACACTGACATGTTGACTCCTACCGGAACTTACCTCTTTCGTTGAATGAAGCTTGCGAAAATGATTCAGTAGGCGTCGTATGATGAGGAGGAGATGCAAGACCAATAGATGCATGTGCATATCCCATGTTGAGTACGACTTGAGTATTGAATCTCTGTACCTGCCCTCCCCTCATGGCTCGCGACTAGCAGCAAAACTAAGCTGACAACTGTGAGATTCGAACTCACGCCTCAATGAGACTAGATGGAGGGAAGACAATGCCTTACCTGATTCTAGCGCCTTAGACCGCTCGGCCAAGTTGCCTCGCATATCCATGAAAGGTATAGAATTCAATACACTGGTTGAGATGACTCTCTCTCTCAAAAAAGGCCAGACAAAATCTGATTGCGGTTTAGACTGCTCGGATATGTCCCCATGAGAGAGAACAGGATAGCCATGATTGCCGAGAAGCAGCGAAAGTTCTGCAGTTGCGTCGCCCTACTCGCCCAACTTGCACTCAAAAGTAACGGCCAGAAGCCGCCCGCGACGGTAAAGACGTTCGGGGGTTTGAGCCAACGGATCACATTTGGGAGATCGGAAGCTGGGCACTGGAGGCACATCTCGAAGTCTTTGCCATAATATTTTGGGGTGAAGTGTCGGAGAATTCGAAAAAAAGCTTGCCATCTTCAAAGTATACAGGACCAAGGTTGTTCCGAACGAGAATAATTCAGAGCAAGTTCCAGCTTTGAGCAGGATTAAAAGCCATCGTTGTCTTCAAAAAAACAAAAGACTGCACAGTGCGACTTTAGACCTTCCACGGTACACACGAGCTTTCATCGAGATTCGAGAAGACAATTGCAAGCGAGGAATAATTAGCACAGCCACGGAATGCCTACTCAATTTGGGTGTGTTTCTTGACTTTCTCCATCTTCTCCACCCCACCACCAGTGTTCCAGCTTCTGTATACGCCACTCCTTCGTGCCATTTCTCCTCGTTTGGCGCTACTGGCAGAAAAAGATCCCGGACAGTAAAAATTTAATCCCTGACAACGGTGTACGTCCTAGTACGTTATGAAGGAACCTTCGAGTTCTGGTAACAACCGTGAGAATCGCAAGGGGTCGCACACAAGTCGTCCATACGCAGAGCACACCAGCAGAGAGGGTAGCTCATCGCGAAGGTCGCGCACGTCAGAAAAGTCGTCTCACCGCCACCACAAGGGGTCGAAATCGGTTAGTATGACGCCATTATGTGCAGAGAGAGACGCGGAGGATGCAAATAAGAGCATGCCTTGGATGGAATTGTTGAAGAAGGATATGAATTATAACGGCGTGGAGCATAGGTGCGTTTGAAGTTGTCTAGCGCGTGCTTATTTCGGCAATTCAAGTATTGCACGCAGGCTACACCACGAGATACTCGCGTATCTCACATTCATGGAACAGACGCCGGCGGAGAAAAAAGCGCGTGAGGAGGTGATGACAGGGATACGGCGAGTTGTGCATGGCCGGTTTTATGGTGCAGAGGTCAGCGTGTACGGGAGTTCTGCGACGGGTCTCTGCCTACCGACCAGGCTAGTGCTCTTCATGCCCCTCCAGCATCGCCCACTCATACCCAGGCAGTGATCTCGATGTGGCCATTTCGATTCCGCGCTTTTCTGAAGCAGACGTGAAAAGGTCGCTCTTCCAACTGTCCGCCTCGTTCAGGTCGAACGCGATGACGAGGAACGTCTTCGTTAACCATCACGCGCATGTGCCCATCCTGATCCTTGAGACACGGGAAGATTATGGTGCGTTCCCTATCGGCACGATATCAAAGGCGCTTTAATAACGGAGCCTCTAGGTTCTGTCAGCGTGGATATAAACATTAATAACGCGTCGGGGGCACAAGGGGCCGAGGTCATCAAGGGGTATCTCGCAAAGATGCCTGCTCTCCGCCCGCTCGTTCTTCTATTGAAGGGGTTCCTCCGCCAGCGTAAGCTAAACGACGCGTCGAAAGGGGGACTGGGGAGCTACGCCCTTGTCTGTCTCTGTATACACTTTCTCCAGGTCAGTCACCATTCCTGTCTTTCTCTTTCCTTTCAACATCCCACTTCATCGCGACACAGACAAACCCGAGTAAGCGCCCGCAGGAGTACATTGACAAGCCCATGGAGTCGGAGTCCCTTGGTTTTCTCCTCACGGACTTCATGTTCTACTATGGCCTCACGTTCTCATACAAGACGTCATGTATATCCGCCGCTGCATCTCCTGGTGCCGTGCTTTCAAAACTCGAGGAATCCGGGACGCTCTCCATCCGATGTCTCCTCCATCCCGGTCCGTCTTCCTCCCCATACGCCTCCGAGTCCACGCTGACAGTGCTTCTAGAGAACGAGATCGCAAAGTCGGTATCAAAGACCGAAGCATTCCTCCAGGTCTTTAAGGACGCGTACGCTATACTTCTGCAATTAAACATGGCGGACAAAGAGATGCTAGGCCAGATCATCCGCGTCGATAAAAAAGTCAGCCGCCTCCCTCTCCTTCCTCCTCTCAACCCCCTTCCCCCGTTGACTTATGACTACCGACTAACACTCATCCTATCCTATGTATCCTTCTTAGTTCATCGAGCAGCGCACACGCCTTGCAGGGCTATTTGTGAATGAACCAAGCGTACCAAGGACACATCCGAGTCGCGGGTATTATGAAAACTCTGCGCAGACCCACCATCCGTTGCCTGCGCGCCCGGCGGTGGCGAACATTCCGCGTGCGCCACGGACGTGGAAGGAGACGCCTTTGGGGCCGAGTCGGATGCGGCATCCCCTGCCGACGGCGCCGAAGTTGAAGTAAGATGGGTGGTGTCGTGTGGAGTTGGTTGTGGGGTGGTTTGTCGAACGTCATTCATTCTTGGACTAATGGAATTAGTAGTGCGGGCTTGGACCGCATGTAGTTATGTATAATTGTCACATCGGCAAATGTAATATATAGCATTCAGAACTTGAAAACATCCATGCCTTACTTGCATCGAGTTTTGAAGAATCATTGATACGCGAGGACTTGGAACTTGAAAGTAAGCTGGGGAACTGTATTCCGAAGGATCCTTATAATTAATGAGTGCCCGATAGTGTTCTCGAAAATATAAATACAGTATGGAGGAAGTGAAGAAAAGGCGTGAAAATTAATCGTATGTGTTCGGTGATGATAATGATGAATTCGTGACTACTGCAGACGACTGAAATTGCAAAGGAGACACTGATAGTGCTATAAGAAACCTGACAATAAAGAAAGAAAGATTGCTGAGTGGAGAATACAAATGTAGGATGCGAGAGGGACATGCGGTAAATGAAGATAAAATAGGTTTGCAGTCCGAAGCTATTGATATCAAATCAGCCTCTAGAGGTCGGAGGGGACTGAGGGATTTCCGTGCGGAGCGAGGATACGGCCATGTTAGTCCTGAAGCTTGTGAGCTCCGGTATCGACGCGTACGGCGCGCCATAACTACGGTATGACGACGATGAGGACGGCTGGTGTACTGCATGCATGTGCGGCTGCTTAACGGTGCTGTCGTAGGAGTTGTGGTCATGGGTGGTTGGGTAGTAGGGCTGAAGTGGGGGCGGACCCTGATCTGGGAATAGGGGAGAGTTCCGCTTCAGTTCGATAGGGCTGCCGCCCTCGTCTGCGGCACTCGTTTCGGACGTCGCGAGGTCACGGTGGACCTTTAGGTGTTGAAGGAGATTATCGTGGCGATTGAAATGCTTGTTGCAAGCAGGGTATGTGCATTTGAAGGCTGTGTAGGCAGGGGGGCGCAGTTCAGCCATCAGCGAAACGAACATAAAGGGGCGTGTCTGATAGACTTACGTTTCTCATGTGTATGGATAGACCGAATGTGCCTTTTGAGGTGCTCGCCCCGATGAAAGCACTTACCACAGCTTTCGACTTTGCAGACGTACATTCGGGTGGCGTCCTTGGGGCTATTAACACTGCTTGGGTCGCCAGCGAGTTTAGTGGGTACACGACGGCCGCGGCTTTTCTTAGTCAGGTTGGGCACAGGAACTGGTAGGTTCGCACGCAGTTTCGCAGTGGGGTAGTCAATAGGGGTATTCGAGGCCTCCTGGTCTTCTGATTCTGGGGTGTGGCTTCGCCTAGACGCCGATATTTGACGAGGTGGTAGCAGAGGCACTGGGATATCCACATCAGAAGGAGTCCCACTCGATGATGCATCAGTCTGTTCGATTGTGGGTTTCATTTTTTTGGGAGCCCGAGCGGGTTTTTGTTTGACCTCTGGTAAGGGGCTTTCGTCAGGTCGACGGCGTTTGGATACATGTCCCGTCTGGGACCTGGTAAGCCGTCGATTAGGCGTGGATTCATCTATGCTTGTCGATTCAATCGCGTCGGTTGATGTTTCCTTCCCAAATATTTTCTGTTCACGTTAGAGATCTACCAACCAAGGTCGCGTGTAGAGCAACTCACCCCGTCTTCGAGAGACTGAGAACCTTGCTCTACGTCTGACTCGTCTGTATGATTAACAGCAGCCGTTCCGTGGTCGTGCGTACTATCCATGTCAACGCTCCTATTAAATGAGAATTGCGATAGGGGTTACGCAACCACTTGAAACGATGGATAGAGAGCTACAAGAGAGATTCAAGAGCCCAGTAAACTGTGTAGTGCTTTAAATGATGTCCCTATTACTGGGATTAAGCGCAAGGTGTCCGCGATGGAGAGGAGTAAGGGGTTCGAGGATGTAGAAAACAAGAGGTAGAAGCCCCTGAGTTAGAGGCTTAACTTGGACGGAAGTATTTTTTCGCACCAAACACGTGTTCCTTGCAACTTGCGTAATTTCCCTTACCAACGCGTTTCTCTGCCCGAGTCCGAAGCACCTTTCAACTTGAATGCGATGCATAACGCCAATATCTATGTCGACTTATGGGTTTCACTAAATTGCTGCTTTATCATAATCCTTTGACAGTTGGATTGAATGGCGTCGTCAACCTTGGCCAAATCTCCAACTCACTGAACCTCGTTGAATTGCTTTGCATCTTCTTCTTAATCTCTTTCGTGTCAATACTTTCACCTCCTCAAACGAAATTCTGCGGCTGTATCCCATGCACGGAGACATCAGAGAGCATCAAATCCAACTTCCTAGTCCAAATCTCCAGCACGAACTACGGGATTTCTTTACTTTACTTATGGATTCTGGAACTTGACCCTCTTGCAGGCATTTTGCGTTTCAGTGTATCACATCTTTGTGCTGCGGGCATAGGAGACTAGGCCTCATTCGAATGTTCAACACTCAGCGCCGAAATGTTGCCGAAATGACGGACTCCGAACGAGTAAGCCGCATTAAGTTATATAACCATACAGAAACCCCTTGTGACAAGTATTGCGCACAACGACGTGCGACAGGCGACTCGAAGAAACAAAGGGAAAAATACACGCAGTGGCGTCGCGGATATCGGATTTGACCGGCATACTCAAATTTATGTCGATGCAGCTGAGTTTTCAACTGCATCTCCTGGTATTTGGCATATCAGAGAAAATGTTATTTCAGGCTCCCCAGCTCGGTGTATACTACCTGCTCATCTCTCATGGAGCGACCAGACCCAACAACAAGAGCTTTTCTGTTTCTGCTCACGCTGGGTCGTAATGACAACTGCGGCCCAAAGCTATTCCATGGGCATTTCGTGCAGAAGTTTACCCTTTCCGAATCGGCACCTGCGGCATCTAGATGACCAATGAAGTGAAGACCCCTGCTCACCTCGAGTGAACCAGATATGGCCAGCAACTTTATCACCGATGTTGCCAGGGTATTGGACTTTCTAGACGTCCTTCGTCTATCCTGGTGATGGTAACTGATAGCTGCTATCCCTTTCGCCACAGAATCGGTTTCATGGTGTTGAAGATTTCTACCTCTTGACATCTGCTTGGCATAAAATGTTCGTTTATTGATCTCCATTCTGCTTTCATCCATAAGGACCTGGTGCACACTGTCATGCGGGTAAAGAAGCACATTGCAAGCCCAGATACAGAGCCATTACTTCTCGATTGATCCGGGTTCGCCTGGACCTCTGTTCAGTGGCCATGCCCTCATTCGGTGCGATCTCCAAACGATTCATCTTGAAAGATGGCCCTAGTACAGCGAATGATAAGGACGACTTTAGACATTCCACTTCCTCGCAGCTGCGTTGTCGCCCTGTCCATGAGGCGGGCATCCATTCGAACGCCACCAGAATGAACGTCCAGTCATCAGGCGTGTGTGAACCCACTCAAACCCGTGTGTATTCTGTGTCTCCTTCGTGTCTTGAAAGGCTATCCCCAGTTGGATACTTTGGGAGCCGCTCTTCTTTCCACTTGTCATCGCTCTTTGTATGACTACGTGTTCACGATATCTCATAATAGACATCGCCTCGGGGTTTGGCGACGACTTGTATGGATTTAACAGCCGTTTATGATTGTCGATAGGTATTTATCCTTCTTACTCCACAGCGTGATCCACTGACGATATGCGTATACCAGGTACATTACAGTGGACGTTTCTTGCGACCTTCGAATTTGAATGGATGTACCTTAATTCCACCGCAGAGAAAGTCATCGAGCTTATGAAATCTTCTGTTGCTTCGGCTTTCCAGATCAGAGATCCTTCACATGCGAACTTCAACCCCAGTCCGAGGACAATAGCGGATCACCCCCCGTTGAGCAGCCCTATCATTCGACGTAGAAAGCTTACCTTCTCCCGCGAACTGTGTAGCATGCGTACTCACGTCAGGCTATGCGTATGCCAGCTTTACCAAATCCTGTATAGTATTTCGCTTATTGATAAGTGATGCAAATGGCAGGTCAGTAACCTCATGGCCTTCTGATCTTGATCTAACTGGAGTTGTTAGCCCCATCATTCTCATATGTTTACGACACACACCGCAGAACAGGCGCCTCCCCATGCCTCTTCGATCACCAGTGAGAGCGTCGAGAGGGAACAATCCCTGGCGGAGTGGCTTCTATCTCAGTCATCTACCAACTCGGGCGAGACACATGGTCAGTACATATGCGAAATCCACGCCAGTAACTTGGCTCAGACATATAAATAAACTAACGGTGTTATAGTTAGGCTTTGAGCTACGCTGACCTGATGAGATTGGATCATGGCATCAAATCCACTCAACTCTGTAAGTAGGACTCGGCTGGTTGCACCACATGCCCTATTTTTGACTCCATGCCAGTACATAGGTGAGAATTGTCTTCCTTCCTTCTTGATCGACATTACTCGCAAATCAATTAAATTGATTGTAGACATTGTATCAAGCTTGGATATCTGAATCTCGGCGCTTGCACTCGATCATGCATCATGTGTCATACTTACACGGTCTGTCGTGATTTTCTTTTCTATTGAGTGACATGATAAGTAGTGCTAGAGGTCTTTAACGGAGCAAGGCTCGATGCCGTATGATAACGGGGGAAAGGCGAGTCTCTCGTGCTCTCGGCAGCTTCTTGCGCTGATTTGGTTCAATAGAGCAACAGTACTTAAGTTAAACCTACCAATGAAATCGGCGAACGTTCCTTGGCAGATACGAGCAGCTGCCAACTGTTCTATGTTTTTGTTTTGTTTTTCCCCTTTACGGCCGCTGCGGCTGCAGAAGGAGGAACCATGTTTCCTCCCATGTAGCCTCGTAAGTTCACCTCCTAGTGAAGTAACATCGCGCTCATTACTTGTCTGATAGAATGATGCTCGGCGGTACACACAAACTTGCGCCGATCCCTTGCGGTATAGCCTTGTAATCGTGTTCTAGCATAACGCGATCGACGACGCATCGGCACGACCCCGAACCTCTGTTACGCTCTTGTCTCCCGCTTTCCGGAAGCTTCTTTGGAAATTGGGTCCCAAATCATGCAACTGTATGATTTGGGATGTGTTCGCTGTTCCTCTTCGTGGGACATGGGAGGTTCGTATGACCTTGGAAGCAGAACAGAGTGTCAGATGGTCAGATATCTCTCACTGTCTTTGCCTGAGATTGCGACCCGAACCAATGGCCACTGTCCCTATAGATCCACACGAGTCTAAGCATATCACGGATTATCCCAACTTCCAGCCTCCCCACCGACCCTCGGATATGGTGTACTTATGCTACTTACTTCCCTCGCAATTTTGGCCCAGCCGTTCACATCGGCTCGCTATCAGCTCAAAGGATCTATGTATAGCACACAATGGCCAAGCGCAGTCTTATTTCGTCGCAGAAATTCCAGCCCACTAAGCAAGCACTTACCGGGAAACGGCACGATTCGATACCGTCCTCTAGCCCTCCTGCACTTTGATTACGTCCAGCTGTTCCTCATGACGAGTGTCTTCGGCCGGTACTTGTCTTTGGCTAGTCAAATAGCTGCAGGCACATTTGATGACATGCCTTTTGCACGCAGACGCGATTGGGGGGTGTCCTCACTTCTCTTTCAGTTTATGAAATTCAACACAACTGTGGCAATGCGTGTCCCATTCATGTACACGTCAAAGGGTCAGTCAGACGTGTGTGCGGAGTTTTCGGTTCACTTTGCCCGTATCTGGACCCTTGGGGCTCTGACAAAAAAGAAATCGGAACGCAGCTCCGCATCCCAGGTATCGAATGACCGGGCCAATATTACCCAGTGACTTTCTGATCACTATCTGACGTCTATGTATGGATGGCATTGGGATGGATGGACTCTTCAACGCTCCAACCCTTCTGGAAGTGGAATCCAGGACTGACATGCTTCTGACGGCTCCGAGACGCAATTGAACCCTTACGTAGATTCTCTTAGTGCCCCACTTTTCTTCCCATATGTAGCCTGGACTGCGTTTTGTTCTGATTCAAATTATTGACATCGCTTTCCGTGCGTGTTGGTGTGTTTCGTGATCTTAGTCAATAGGTTATTGATCGGCGATACCAGCGCAATTCTTCGGACACTTAGTTAGATATTTAGTCAGGGAAACCATGTAGAGACCAACGGAGGAATCACGATTAATCATAGCACCGAGTAAACAACAGTTCGCCTTCACATCTTCCACAGTTGCGTTGCGCAGCATATTGATGGAGTTCAGAGATCGAATTCATGATTCATAGACTCCTTCACATTGGGCGGTGACATATGTACGTACAATATTTTCTAGAACAAGTACATATATACACAGTCATCGATTCTATTGGCGTACCACGCTCACGGAAAACTTCCGACCTGCAGCCTGCAGGCAGTATATATATGTACATATAATACATGTCAAACCGTTCATGAAGGGGGCCACCCACGGCAACACACGATCTCCGTCCGTTGCCAAATTTCCCCGATTTCACCGTCCCTCGTCATCAAATTTAAATTGCAAGTCTCCAACGTAAGTACAT
The DNA here is from genome assembly GCA_018856295.1 of Blastosporella zonata. Taxonomy (NCBI): domain Eukaryota; kingdom Fungi; phylum Basidiomycota; class Agaricomycetes; order Agaricales; family Lyophyllaceae; genus Blastosporella; species Blastosporella zonata. The sequence continues at coordinate 12,144 of JAFLHD010017814.1, forward strand.
ATGTTAGCCGGTTTACTTTCATCCTGCGGCCTTGAAATTACCACAACCCTAAGGGCGCCGCGCCCTCCGACGGCGGGAGCGGGTACAGCAGCCAAGCAGTCGGGCTGCTCTAAGGGACTTGTCCCATTCACGGCTAGCGGCGCGGCGATCCGAATCTGGTTGTTGTATAGGGCGTTCCTGACGGTGATTAGATATCAGAGCGAAGACGAAGGTGCGGAAATGGACGTACTTAGTGTGTTGGGACATGAAATCATGAAAGAAGCCGCCGCCGACAGGGACAGGCGCTGAATTGGGGGCGACGGAGGCGGCTACGTAGATTTAAATCGAGTCGGAGAAGGCGGGAAAAAAAATATCGTTAACGCTGTTGGGACATACTAGTCAAAAAGCCTGGCTCAGCTCTTTTTCTTTCCTCGGACATCATTTTTAATGGGTGGCGACCCATTGACATCATACATACCGGCTTAATAATAATAAGGGAAATTCATTTCATACCTCCGGGTTTGTTTCCCGCTGTCAAAAAAAAAAAAATGTGATTCGAGCCGGGACGTACATACGTACGTACGTACCCTGACGAGGGCTCCAGTATGTACAAACAAGCAGGGGGGAAGGGAAAAAGATCTCCGCAAATTCAAATGACGGGGTCGTTATCGATATAATAATGATCGCGGGCGCCTCTAATGCGGAAAACGGGCTGCACTCTTGTTGGGGAGACCGCTGAATTTAGTAAATGCGCGGGTGACTCGGGCATCTAGCGCATGGATTGTGTCCCCATCCCATGGGTTTGTATAGGCGAGAGTCGGCTCGGCGTTCAGAAGAAAGGCGGGAAGGCACTCAATGAGGAAAGAACCGGGCTCCTCGCGACCCTTACTTGACAATGGGGTGGCGGACGGCCTGCATCTTGGTCCATGATCTCTATTGTAAGTACTTACTGCATCATCATCGTCCCATCTTTGAGTATCGTGATCTCGTCGGACTTTTCACCGCCGCTGACGCAACAACCCAAGAAAGAAATTTGGAATTGCTTTTTTTTTTTCGGGGAAATGTCAGGCCCCCTCTGTTAGTGTGAGGATGGGGTATGCGTAGTACGAGGGAACTTACGTAGATTGGCCGATGGCGTTTCGTATATTCCGAGTCAAGTTTCGTCAGAGGGTAGATATAGATTGACACTGATAAGAAGGTGTGGGTGTGTGTACCTTGTACAAGTAGTTGCACATGCCCTTTCCTAGGAAGATCGAAGCAGTATTATAGAAGAAGGAACGAATAAAGCATATATACTCAACAGCGGGACTTTCCAACTACACGCATATATCTGTGTCCTACCTACGCTCGCCACGAGAGGGTTGGCGCGAGGAGGGCTCGGAGCAGTGACGGTTCCTGTGGAACAATCCCTATCCTGCCATGTGCTCGAACGCTTGACATGACAGACAGACAGACAGACAGACCACCCATCCATCCATCCATCCATCCACGGCGCTTCGGATTCGAAAGCTAGTCTGGCGGAGCGCGGGAGCATCCTCGTGCGTACTAGTATGACGCAACGCAGGATAAACTATGTATGTATGTATGTGCGTTTGGCCTAGGAAATCAGGCTCCACCCCAAGCCTCAAGGCTGACAACTGACGAGACATGTCAGTGTGCGTGACACTGAGGCTGATCGCGAACCTAGCAGGTAGCATACAACCAGGGCCAAATGGGCTTGTATGCGGAAAGACTTGAAGGGGAAGGGAGGGAAGGGGCGAAGGGAAGGGGCGAGAGAAAGAGGAAGGGGGAAAGCCTGGAGAAGGGCAGGGATTCAAGGAAGCACGCACAGGAGGAAGCTCGCCGAGAGCAAGATGCCACTATATTAATGACACAATCGCTAGATTGCGTGCATTGTACGTACATACTGGGGTCATATAATGCGCATGACTGGATGCCGCACGGAATCACGAAATGAACGAAAGATGAGGCGCCTATGTGGTGTCCATGTGAGCAAGGATAGATACCGTAGTAGCATCTTACATCGACGCACGCGACATCGCTATCGATACGATACGATACGAGATTGAGAGCTACTTACCCACTCGGCCGGAGGATCCGTCCGACCAATGGTAATGAACTGAACGCGACAGGACCCAAGATGAGGGAAAAGCATGAGTTACACATACACCACAACGTCACCATGGCATATCGAACCGACTTGATGTGATGGATGATTGTGGTGGTGGTGGGTGTCGGATTAAAAACAAGAAGGATGTGTCACGAGGGGTGCGAGGGTAGATAGAGTATGGTTCAAGCTACTTACCCATCCACGGGATAGTATTAGCTAGCCACGGGCGCGACAGCGAGAATCACCGAGACGTCGAATATGATTTCGGTCGGAGTGACACAACGTGGCCATGGCAGTCGGACACGCTCGGATGACGCGGGTGGCTGGGAGAAATACGATAAGATGGAGATGAAGACGTGCGTTAGTGCGTGCATTGTTCTTCAGACGAGATAATCATGGGCGCGCGTCGGATAGACTTTCAACGACACGAACCACCAGTCAGTGCCTGTCACCAGTTGCGGTTCTTTTTTCACTCGCGCAGTAAACGGTGCAGAGGATAGATGGGGAAAGGCAACAAGCGAAAGCTTGAAATAAGCACAAATGCCATCACGACGCGTAGATATGCAGAGGATTCGATTGATTTCGGCGTGCAAGTCCCGTTTCTTTTTTTCAACCAGTATTTATGTAATGTATCGAAAACGTAACTGGTTTTGTGGTGGTGGTGGCGGCGGCGGAGAGAGTGAGCCTCGAGGCATCTTGCTGAGTTGTTGCCTTGTTCGAGCTTGAGAAAGTCTGAACAAATC
>JAFLHD010017814.1:15058-32141 GCA_018856295.1 Blastosporella zonata
ATCCCATCACATTCAGGGCAGCCGAATTTCGCGTAACTGAGCCCGTTTTGAACATTTTCCCAACCTTATTCATACCCGAAGTCGCGAAGCCACGCGCACGCAGAGGTACATTATCATTGTACATGTATACTTGATGTACGACGACAAGTCTGAGCCTCGAGGAGATGGAGAAGACGTTGCCGATTGGGGCGATAGTTGAATGTGATAGGGCCATTTTGTAAATAACGAATTCCATAAGAGGCCGTATATCATGAAGCGCGGTTGAGAGGAAGATCAGGCAAGTCAGGCACGACACGTAATGCAGACGCGTTCAGAATTTCTCGGACGTCACGTCCGATGGTGGTGTGGGCGTTTCGGAGGATAGGTGTTGCGAAAGGCAATTTTTTTTTGGCGTATGTGTCTCTTCGGAAAAGGATTGCTCGTCATCTTTTACCCTTTCGGCCGTCGCACGACAAGAGAGACGGAGATGGTCAGGGTGGGTTACAAGGCCTTGTTGTGTGGCGCCCAAGGATCAGACAATGACACACAAATTGCGAGAGGGTTGACCCTGGGACGCTTGGGCCTGAAACAAGCTAAACGAGCGAAGATCTTTGGAAAATCAAAACGAGGCGCCACGCGACACGAGAGGCATGATGATCAAGGCTAAAAAGTGATTACGGGACGCGAAAATCGGAAGATGGTTTCGGTAAGAGTATTATTAGTTGTTGGAAGGCTTTAGAAGGTAGATTATGTCAGGATGGAGGGAGCCCAAGGGAGCGACAGGTTGCTGGAAAGGCATAGACTGGAACATTGCATCAAAAAGGTAAAGTTTGCAGGCTGAAGATCGGAGATGCGTTTGTTTGAAATTAGTTGTTGGTCCCTGACGTGGGGGGGATCTAAGATGGCGTGATGATGAGCCGCTAGCCGGCGACATCGATACTGGAACTATGTAAGAAAATTTAGAATCAAGTCAACGGACGGGTGTGTGTTCTGGTGTATGGGCCTGGGGCGGTTGGGCGACCAGACTGGGCAAACTCTTGAGAAGAAGCTCTCGATGCAGGCAAAGATTGGAGAATTATTGCGGAGATGAGCGGTGGTGCGGAGTTTGAAATGGTAGCCGGGCCGGTGTGCGATGGGATCTGGAGCCAGATGGAGGGAGATATCCGAAAAGGGAAAAAACGGACCTGCTGGGTGGACGTGTTCCCGATCTTGGTATAATCGAGGATGACTCGGAATGGAGGTGACACGACGAGGAGATGTACCGAGTAATGGTGGGCTCGCTGACCGAATAAATGGGAGCGAGTTGGGGCAAGGGATGAGCGACGTAGTTGAGGGAGGAGGGAGGTGTGTATTTCTGTTGTGCCAGCATCTGAGATCGATCGACAGTGGGTCAGCTGTATGTACAACCTTTTTACCTGAACTTCCAACAAGCTTGGGGACTGGTCCGTCTATTTGACCCCCGCGCTGGTATATAGTCCATCCTTGCCACTTACCCCCCCCTCTCTCCCCGGCTCTTCTTTCCGTCGATCACATCCGCACACAAAAGGTGCGATCACACAAAAACATCCCTCATTATTGACATGAATTTATCTTTTTGCCAGTGCTCCAGCCTTGAGTTTAGCCGGGGGCAAATGCTTTCCCTCAACTACCTTGCCCCAGATTCTGTCCCCCGCGCTCTTTACTCCCAGAATATGCCAGACAGCCCTACTTACACTGCGTATTCTCCCTTCTCCTCGGGTTCCAGTGCTTCATACCCTAACCGTAGCCCTGTTTCTGACTCGTTCGATACCTCGGATCACCACCACCAGCCCACCACCATGGAGGATTTTGCTTACCCACCCAATTCTGCCCCCTTACCCATCTATGCCGACCTAGCGTATGTCCAGCCTCAGGATTTTGATTTGACCATGATGAATTGGGCCAAGAGGCCCCCGTCGTTCCCTCACAGTGCCTACCGTCCCACATCATCCCAGGAGCTCCCACATCAGGTAGAGCGCATGAAGAACCTCGCCCTTTACATCCCCCCGACATCCCCATCTTCATTCCGTCAACATTCCCCAACAATCATACACTCACCCGTCCCTATCTCCGTGCCGTCCAATGCCCCCCCACAGTCCCCTTCTCTCCCCAGTCACTCACCTCATCCCCTTCAACAATCCCACCGTCCCCAACAGCATTACCAGGATCAGTACTTCCATCTAGAGCTTGACAAATGGCGCGCCAGCCCGACAACCTCGCATCAGGCCCCGTATCCCCCTCCGTACACACATACCCACTCCCATTCCCATTCTGGATCTATGCCACACGGGTATCACTCTCCTCTTCACCCTGACTCCCGTCGTTCCATGTCCGAGTACTCCCCACAGCACTCTTCTACCAGCACCGTCCGCATCAAGCAGGAGGACATCGAGATGTACTCTCCCCTTGGTCCTTACAGCGGACACCGCCAGCGACACATATTTGACCTTTCTGCCTCTCCACCCAAGACTGCCGTACCAACCCACATCCCCCCCGCCTCACAAGCCTCCTCCTCTTCCTACTATTCCCAGCCCCAGCCCCTACATACCCGTCAGCCATCATTTTCTGTCCATTCCGCCGACCTCACCCCGACGGAACCCACAGTCACCGTGATCGCCCATCATGACCCTGCATTCGACACACCCCCGTCGGACATGGCCACCTACGGCATGGCCGACGCGGATGCCTTTGAGCAAGCCTTCTGCGCCGAGTCGGCCTTTGGCGAGGTCTGTGACCCCCAGTTCGTCAGCGGTATCGCTGTGGAAAAGTCCGAGTTCGTCGACAGCGACGACAGCGAGCAGGACGACGAGTGGGATGCGCATGCACAGTCTCAAAGACAGTCGCACGGGCAGAGACAATTCGACACCGCCGAGTACGCCGCTGGGGACGGGGACGCGGCAGGTGAGCTGGTGGATGATCGTGCCATGGCTGACCACGATGCTGACGGCGACGGCGACGCAGATGCGGACGGTGAGGACGATCTGGAGCCTGAGTACACTTCTGCGGGGTACCCGCCGCCGCCGCCACCACCACCCACTCATGTGCAGCGTCGTGGCGAGAGCCCGATCGAGCCCCCCGAGGAGGAGGACTACGACAACGAGGAGGACGATGATCTGGAGAGCGAAGAGGACGATATGCGTGATTCCGAATTTGTACTCCGTCGTGCACGCCGCCCTGCCTCCTCCTCCTACACAGAGGGACGCAGTCTCCGCTCAACCAGGTACAACCCGTATCCATCCTCCTACTCTGCCTCTCCCACCGCGGACGGATACATGGATGACTACGCCTCCGCGGGACACCCGCATTCCCTCCAGGAGACACACTACCCCGCCTCCTCCTCCCAGCCACGTGCTCCCCGCCGCTCGTTCTCCCACACCTCTGTGTCCCCGACTGCTTCAGAGCTCTACTCACCTGTCTCTGCAGGCGGTGTTAATATGCAAAGGCGTCGTAGTCGCCCGACGACGACGCTCCCCATCCCCGTGCCTGTCCCCAATCTCACCAAGAAATCCCGCGGGCGACGCGTACCGACCATGGAGGATTTCCAGGACCTGGAGGACGAGGAGGCACCTGCACCCGCACCTGTCAAAGGGCGGAAAAAGGGCGCAAGCGTGGCGAAGGGCATGCGCACGTATACGTGCGACGTCGATGGATGTGGGAAGCTCTTTGCGAGAGGGGAGCATCTCAAAAGGCATATTAGGAGCATACATACGTATGAAAAACGTAAGTTTGTAATTTCTCTCTGGTCGGTTTGTGGCTGATTGATGGGATCGTTGCAGCTCATCGGTGCCCGTATCCTGGATGTGGCAAGGATTTCAGCCGCCACGATAATCTCGGGCAGCATATGCGTGTACACAAGGACTATGTGCCCTCAAAGGACAGTGAAAAGGCGTAGTGCCCGCTCTTGAGGAGCCGCCGCGCCTGTAACGATACCAATGTCTTTCTGAACGGATGGATCTGTAACAATTTCTTCTTCTTTCTCTTTCTTTCTGTGTCTTTATTTCCCCTGAGTCCTTGAACTTCGTCGTATATGCTTTAACGACTCGCCACGTCCTTCGCCACCACGTCCTCCTTCCCCCTCGCCCTCATGGTTGAACACTGCTGCACAATTATGATATTCTCGGGGTAGACATTCGCTCCTTCCTCCCCCACTCAATCTTCTCCTCCCTCCTCACGTCGTGCCATTTCTATTGTCTATATATTTGGATATTCATGCCATGTCCTTTTTTTTCTTTTTCTTTTTTTAAACATATACTCGTCTCATAGATGCGTCCTATGATTGTATCAACAGCACCACCACCACATTTCTACCCCACTGCCCATATTTCGGACTCTCGCATCATCCATTCGCCTCGCACACCCTATCCTACCCACCATTGCACCTATTGGCTTTCCCGCACACCCTCGCGCTCGTCCCGCCCCCGCTTCCATCGCTCGCTTTCCGTCCCCGTCTCCGTCCCCGTCCCCGTCGTCTTCGTTCCATACCCTAACCCCCTACCCTACCTACATCCGGAACTCAACCTCCGTCCTATTGAATGGCTGCTTGTATGGTGTACTGTACCCCTCCCAAATAGTTGATGTTACATTATACGCGCGTTTAACGTTTATCTACCGTACCTGCCCTCGCCTGAATGGTGTTTTTTAGTAAATGCAATGCATGCATGCATGTGTATGTGTGTGTGTGTACCTAGTAACTTGCCCTAGTAACTTGCCCCAGTGATAAATGAGGCCTGAGGGCCCTGAATTCCTACAGGTGCACCACGTTGGTACACAGGGGGGGTCCTGGACTCTGTGTCCAGAACCACAAGCGATATCATTATGCACAAATGCATGCATGCTGATGCCAATGCGATGCGGGGTCGGGCCTGACCGGACCCCCCCATCGTCATAGTATGTCATTGTCATTGCAAGGTACGGGGTACGGAAAACTACGGGATAATACTTTAGGGAAAGGAAAAGAGAGTGAGAGGATTCCCGTCGGCTTCAATAATTTTTCGCTTTAATGCGTCCGTACATTGCGGCACACACACTACATATGTATAAACGCCGTTAATCAAATGTGGGAGGCTCGTAAATGTGTTTAAAGAGTGTTTGGATATGGAACTAGAGCTATTAGATCCCTAGAGGGTACTCGTTTCAAGGAGTTCGACGGGGGGTTTCGCTGTCGCAGCCCGAGGAGAGAGGAGGATATCGATTAGGGATTGCGGCTGCCAAAACTAAACCATCCGCCCGGATCAAGCCCCCCTTCATAGCCATCGAAGCGCCGGCTCCATGATCATGCCATCAACCGAGATCAAGCGAGGCGTCGCGCATGCCCATGGGGTCACCTCTGGTCACCTGGTGTGGAGAATATTGAATATCTGTGTGTGCCTGGAGTATTTGGATGCCGGTCGTCGTCTTCGGAAAGCGATGGAAATTACTGGAAATCAAGGGATATTTTGCTATCTCCACACATGTGGCAGGGCAACAGATAGGCAAGATCAGTGTCCATTGACAACGACAATGATTTTCCCCTGGTGAAAGCCTGAAGGCTGTATGTAAGTATAGACCAGAAACTGAGAGAATTCCGAGTTGAATGGAGGGCTTGCGAGGGCAAGCCGCTAGCAATCATATCGTGATCAGATCAGGTACACCGTGACAATTGAAGAAATTGGGAATTTGAAAAAAAAGCACGATGCTTAAGCTTTTAAGGTCGGTAAACTAGGGTAAAGTTGGTCTCTATTGTCTTCATATTGCAATACCTAACCATGTGGCCGCCACCACAAGCGCACACTCGGAGCCACCCATTCAAACTTGGAATTTAAGGGACTTTGTCATTAGGCAATACATATTGCACTCAAAACTAGAGTGCCTGACAGAGTCCATCGAGTATTCAAGGAATTCTATCTAGAAGCCTAGTATGTATAAGCGACACACAAAAAGTACATCCCACACGGGTACGGATGACAGAGGAAACTTTCTTGCTGGCCTTATTTGTTGCAGGGTTGATGAGGCGGCAATGGAGCCCGGTAATAGATCCTCCGTAGGGATACTGTATCTGCACCTGGAAGCGCGCGTGATGCATGGGACCCAGGGCTGCGCCTGAACGAGGGCGGTTATGTACCCCGTATGTCGAGAGGTACGCGGCGGTCTACCGGTGGTACGCACGAAACAGCCATACATACTGTTATGCTTCTCGAGTAAAGATCTGATTACTCGAACACACGCCACGGCAACCAAATCCACTCAGACACCTTTTCTGATGAAGGGAAATGATTCGTGCGATTCGACAAGATAAATAGGTATGAGTGTAACTTGAGGATAACGAGATGATGAATGCAGATAATAGCCGTAATAGTCGGAAAGAGATGTGAGGAGAGGAAGACCAGGGTTGTCATGCATCGTCCCTCATGATCGCAAAGAATTCAGCCTCATTGATCTCGCCGTCTTGGTCGAGGTCAAATTCGTCGATCATGGCTTGCCTGGAAACACAACGGTGTGAGTAAGCAAACCAGAACATTGACCGGAAACTCACAGCTCATCCGGGTCTAGGTGGTCACCAAGCTCTTTCGCAACCCTCTGCAGATTTCGAACGCTGATTTTGCCTGTGTTGTCGTCATCGAACAGGTGAAAGGCGCGTCGAATCTCCTCGTCTGGATCTCGCGCGAGTATTCGATCAGTCACTGTAAGCATTAAGGTCAGAAAACGCGTCAAATATAGTTGAATTGAGCCAATGAAACGCGAAATACGCGTAATTCATCTGTGAGAAAAGAAAAAAAGAAAATCGAGACGCACTGATGACCGCGAAACTCTCAAAGTCCATGGTCTGGCTATTGCTTTTATCATGGTCCCTCAACAGCTTGAGCACTTCTGCTTTCTTCAAATCGAACCCCAACGCGCGCATCGCGACTTTCAACTCGTGGTAGTCGAGCAAGCCATCTCTGTTAGTGTCAAAAAGCTCGAAAGCCTCTTTGACCTCCTGCTTTTGTTCGTCGTTGAGTTCTTTGTCTCTAATCGTCCGTCGTTTCGCCTTCTGAGCAGCTGATGCGCCGTACATTGCGCTGAACTGAGGTGGAGGATGGAGGACAAGAGAATTATGGGGCACGTGGCCAGCACCACAACAACGCAAACTTGGACAAACCTTCTCATTTTTGAACTTGGCTCATTGAAGGGGTGTCTCTTTATTTATTACCGCTCCAGCTCTCTCAATGTGACCCCTGTCCCATGTCTAGTCAGCAGCGGACCGCCCTTAGCTTCTAATTCTTCCGTTTATGTTTTCCAACGCGATTTGACCAAAGCCTTGGCGGCGGTCCTGGCCGTTTTCGCTCAGCAAAACCGTCAAGCCTTCCCATCTTTTTGTCAGATGACTGGTCTACTGGGCTTGGCATCCAAGAGAATTGAATGAGTTATTCCGTTTGCTGATCTTTCGTCGCCAGTTGTACGTTTGGCGACACTCGCCAGCGTGCACCACGGCGAAACGCCGGGCAGAGTATTAGAAATGGCATTGAGAACGCGACAATTATCCTGCACGTCCCTGGCGTCATATATAAAGGGCTGGAAACAACTCAACTTGTCCATTCCACTTAGGATCATGACGCTCTTGAAAAACCTTGTAGTGTTGGCTTTAGCCATTACACCCTCTCTTGCGTCCCAGCCCGTTTGGGGACAATGTGGCGGTATTGGCTGGACTGGAGACACCAGTATGTTTGGATCCCATGCGTTCTGATATCGTTTAAATTATTTACGTTGTGAATCATTCAGCCTGTGTATCTGGATCGGTATGCACATACTCGAACGACTATTATTCTCAGTGTCTACCCGTAACGACGACAACGGGGTCCACAAGCACGAGCACTACTTCAAAGACTACTACGACATCCACCACATCAAAGACGACCACATCGTCGACTACTTCTAGCACAGCCGTCCCCACCGGATTTGTCAAAACCTCTGGCACCCGTTTCACGCTGAATGGCTCCAAATATACTGTTGTCGGGTATGTATAGTCTCTCAATTCAGCCCGCGCAAATGGGCTTACAGGGTATTAGAGGAAACGCCTATTGGATTGGCTTGACTGGCCTCAGCACTGCGAACATGAACGCAGCCTTTGCTGATATTGCGAAGGCCGGAGGAACTACTGTTCGAACCTGGTGAGTTATGGTAAGAATCGCGATTGGAACGATGAACTAATGTGCACAATGAAGGGGATTTAATGAAGTGACCAGCGCCAGCGGCAATTATTACCAGAGCTGGTCCGGGAGCACCCCTACGATCAATACAGGATCCACCGGCCTGCAGAACTTTGGTAAGTTGACCTATCTCATGATGAACTGCACTGAACTGGTGTAGATAACGTCGTTGCTGCTGCCAAGGCCAACGGTATCCGCCTCATTGTTGCACTGTGAGTTTATTTTCGCTTGCGTTTCTTTTTGGCGCTCAAGGACAATCTTCAGAACCAACAACTGGTAAGGAAAAATTATCCACGACAGACGCTCGAAAATAACCCACCCACAAGGTCTGATTACGGAGGAATGGATGTCTACGTAAAGCAGATTCTCGGTTCATCCAACCACGATTTGTTCTATACCGATGCCAGCGTCCAAACCGCTTACAAGAACTACGTCAAGACCTTTGTCACCCGTTATGTCAACGAGCCGACGATCCTGGGCTGGGAGCTGGCCAATGAGCCCAGGTGCAAGGGAAGCACTGGGTAGGTTATATTCCTGTCAAATTGTATAAATCGTTGCTGACTTCTGGCAGTACCTGGTCTGGTACTTGCACGACCGCGACGATTACGGCTTGGGCCAAGACGATGTCGGCATACATCAAGTCTATCGATTCCAACCATTTGGTTGCCATCGGTGACGAGGGCTTTTACAACCAGCCTTCCGCCGCGACCTACCCTTATCAGTATGTCTTGACTACTGTCCTAGATGCTCTTTACTGAGATGAAGCTCAGGGGAAGCGAGGGTGTTGACTTTGACGCAAACTTGGCCATCAGCACGATTGACTTTGGAACTTTCCACGTACGTTGACAGAACTTCCTGCAAGGTCAGCGCCCATCTAATTCTAACCATCTTTGTTTTAGTCTTATCCCGTACGTGAAACAGCGGTGTGTATCAGTCGCAGAATACTCATTACCGACAGATTCCCTGGGGACAGTCCAGCGACCCGCAAGGTTGGGGAACACAATGGATCGCCGACCATGCTACGTCGCAGAACAAAGCAGGAAAGCCTGTCATCCTTGAAGAATTCGGTGTGACCAGCAGCCAAACGACTGTGTATACAGCATGGTGGAACGAGGTCGTCTCGTCCGGGATTGCTGGAGATCTCATCTGGTAAAGTAACAGATACCATTTTGATGGATTTTCACTGACATGGAGCCATCTTTCTCAAGGCAATCTGGTTCGCATCTCTCGAGGTTTGTCCCAATTCAGTTGTCTATCCGCTTTTGTGCTTTCTGACTTCTTCCCACTTTTAGCGGCGATACTCCCAACGACGGTTACGCTGTGTATCCCGATGGGGCTGTGTACCCTATCATGACATCCCATGCTGCTGCGTTGAAAGCCAGGGCCTAATGTAGTGTTGCATTATCCTACGTTCTGAATGTATTCCATGTTGAGAAAGATATGGTTTGTTCACATGGCTTGCATTCTTTCGTCATCAAGTTTGTGTCGGAATGCGGCATACATAAATTTATCCCTCCACCTGTGACCAATGGCCCATCTACCTATCCCAGCAACCTGGCGAGCCTCAAGTCTTCGCTTGGGCCTACCAATGGTTGGTTTTTACAGGTTTTGTACGAGTTCGTTTATGACCATGCCTCGGCAGCTTCCGTGGCGCAGTACTGAGGTCATCCAATCCATCGATTGCACTTGCGACACCTTCCACCATGCCGGTTGCCCCCCTCAGCAATCTTGCATATCGTCGAATGCTGATGCGCAAAATCATCGGGCACCCAAAGATATGCATCCTCACAGTAGGAAGACGGTGACATGGTGGGACCGGACGATCTTCCTAATACGCCGAGAGTCGAGTGGGCATCGCACATACCATACGGCGACAAGACTGGGAGTGCAGCTGGGGTATCCTTGAGCCAGCAATGTTCACGAAGTTCAGGAGGCGGGAACGAGCATGAAGTTGAATGGAGTATGGTATCGGAATCGGACAACAATGTGTCATTATGCGGACCTCTCATATTTTTCAGAGTAACAACAGGTATTATGTTGTTTTCCGTGTCATAAAGAAATTCCTTGAACTGAGGGTGTGCACCGGAGTGGTGAGGGTCAAGGATAATTCTAATAGAAAAGCATTAGGCAGAGTCGACGACCAGTGGGATTTATCAACGACGCACTCTTCTTTTGTCCGCCCAAATAGGCTCAGGCTTTCCATGTCTTCAACCAACTCTCTTGCTCTCCAAGTGGCTTTTCTAGGCGACGCTTGCCATCCATAGATTGAGCTTCTGCAAAAATGAGCACTTATGAAATCACCAAAGTATCGGGGACGTACATCGGTTCAAGAATGAGCATGTGACCAAGTCTCCTCTTCCCATCCTTTTGAGTATGAAACGAAAGGCTGTCGTTGCTCCCTGTGCATGGAATCGCGTAATCAAACAGATCCTTGCTTTCGGGAGATACTGTAGACGCCGATGAATGAGATGCGTCTATAAAAGCTGTCTGCATGGCTATATGTCAAAAGATGATCAGTATGCAAGAAGGGAAGCATCTTTAAATATCGCGGCGACGTTCATGCTTTCATCGGTGGGCCCGTCGTGCCGAGCCTTGCGCTCCCTCGTGAAGCCGTTCATATCAAGCCGCCACATTCAGTGTGCCTGAAATCGACTCCAGCCCATCCAGCCAAGCCTATAACTATATGTGGCTGTTTACGGCGAGGCAATGTCCAGATATGCCCGTGAACATTGTTGTGGTCATCACCGACTGAAAAAGGTATAAAGAGGAACGCGCCGTCATGTGAATTGAAGCAGCTGACTTGTGAGGTTACATTTGCCAACCGCTGACGTGTATGTGGCTGTTCGAAGGCCTCTAAAATATATATCTGCCCAACAGGGTGCGTACGGAAACAGGGTTGCAGGACACCGAAGGGGAAAACAAGGATGGTAATACAAGTCATACAAGTACTTGTTCGTGCTGGTCTTGGGGCTGAAATGAGGCGAGTAGCCTATCGGACAGTCCAATCAGCATGGAGAATGCTGAAAAGAGGAAAGGCTCACATTAATTTCGTTCAGTATAAGGTCATTTTGGAGGCTTGCGAGCGTTCCTCTTCCCACATGCATTGAGTTCAAGATGGCGATCAACAGAATCTTTGCGGCGCGACGCAAACTGCCTGCCACACTTCGGACACACGGCGCTCTTAATCTCGTCCCCGATTCCGTGTAAATTCTTTTGATGGCGCTTGAGCTCCCAGTTGGAGAAAAAGGTACCATTACAGCCGTCGATCTCGCACTTGACCTTGCGGGCCTCTCTCCGTTTCTTCTTCCCCTTCTTCTTCTTGGGTTTCGGAGATTCGGGTTCATGCTCGTCGGTGCCTTTGCCGTCGTCGCTGGATTTGACCTTCCCCTTCCCGTTATTCTTGGCTTTGATGGGCACCTTCGGTGGAGAAATTGGTTCACCGGGGATTGGGTAAGGGGCAACTTGTACCATGATCTTCTCGTGGACCTCCGCAGCTTTATAGGTTACGCGACGGCGAGAGCTTTCTGTGGGGTACTGGTAGGGATCGAAGGACTCCTCGAAGTTTAAATCCTCAAAGGTCATGATTGTTGGATGCGCAAAAGACGTGTTGGACAAGGTTTCTTGCGTAGGCAAAGGATGTTGGAATGCTAGAGCAGCCAAACGGGATCCAGGCGACATGAACGAGAGGCACGTCGGCGATTGGTTGTCTGTTGGTGTATCTAGAGTCGAACTGTCCGTAAAGCTCGGGGACAACGAGGGAAAGCTTTCCAACGAGTGATTATACGACAGTGGGTAGCAAACGTCGTCGGTCGTTTGGTTGAATAACCTTTCGAAATCCTGGGAGGCTGGACTGATAGGTGCTGGGTTGGGATTGGTGATGGGAAATGAAAGGGTAATGCAGGCTGGGATCTCCGGGAAGGGATACTCCAAGGGAGAGGTCCCAAGCGCGTTATTGAGAGAGTTGTCAGTCTGAGAAGAGAGTATAGGTCAGTTGAGATCTGAGGTATGAAAGGAGGCAAGCGAACCGAGCGTATGAAACTGGGGGTAGCAGGTGCTTCCTCATTCCTGATAAGTGGGGGTCTGAAGTCAAAGGAAACCGCAGATACTGGTTCATTTTGAGTGTTTGTCTGCTGAGGGGGATTGATTGTCAAATGAGAGGGATTGACACACAGTTCTTCAGAAGTGGTGGAATGCGAAGTGAATATATTCTGGGGTGTTTTCTCTCCGACCGAAGGCTGAGAAGGGACGGGATCCGAAAGGTCGAAGAGAGTGAGAAATTCAGCAAAGAACTCTTCCTGGGACTTTTCGCCAAGTTCTAGGAGACTCTCAAGCTCAGTATCGGTACTTGAGCGGAGGAGTTCACCCGGTACAACTTGTTGATAATGGGTGAACGGAATGTCTGCCGCCACGGGGAATGTGTTGGCCGGAGGAATCTCGTCTCGATCACCGAATCCATCGTTCATTTGCCCGCCTTCATACGCTATGCTGGCAGCTGCGTCGAGGCTAAAAGTCTGCTCAGGATCAGGCAGAGACTCGAAGGAAACTGGGTGCGGAGATCTGTCGGGTGGCACTGAAGTGTCCTCGAATCGAGGGAATGATAATGGGAGGACATTGATCCCTTTCAAATCCAGCAGTGATATAACAGGAACGACATCGCTGCGTCCGTCCCAAGTGATCTCTCTATATTCGCTAAATTGGACGTCGGTTTTACGCAAGCATGGATCGAGGAACACCCTGAAGAGAAGAAGAGTAAGTTAAGTCAAACCTGGACTCATATGGGTTGACATACTGCGCCTTCGTTCGCCCAAATAAACTCAATCCTTCCAAGTCTTGTATCAGGTCGTCCAATGGATCTCGCACAGGATTTTCAGAGATATCTCTACAAACAATGAAATAACGTCTTGTAGTGACTCAAGAAGACGAACATACAGCGGAGGTGCAACCGTACGATCCTCACTTACATCCAGGGTACCAGAACCAAAGGCGAGGCTGTGATTATCCCTGTTCACCATCTCAGACCCATAGTGAGCGATACTGGTTTGAGCCAAGATGTATGGATTATCCGGTGCCATCCTGCTGGAACCTTGGACAAAGGTAGCCATAGCGGTGGGCAGCAGAGGCCAGAGTTGATGGTGGTGGGAGAGTAAGAGCCATGGATGGTTATCGCACTGATTCGGGGGGCAGTTTGTGGGTCCAGTCCTACACGTGGTGATCGCCGCTACTTCAGACCTACCACAATATTCCCACATGACTATCACCCCTCCAAGCCGCCACATTTTCATGCATAGCTATACATTTCCATGCCTAACTATAGGTCCAGGATCGTCCATTCTTGTCTGGAATCATGCGCCACTATGTGGCAGTCAAAAAAAAAACAAGAGAAACCATTGGCCCCAGTTGCCTATTTGTTTTCATAGTTGATCTGAGCGAGTCAGTCCAACATCGCTGGTTGTTCGCCTTCGTTTGAGGATCACGAAAGACCGAGGGTATTAAACCTGTCTGCAGGATAACTAGCCCCTGTAAACGCAATTCTGACATTGAGCACCGACCGTAAAACCGAAGGAAAGTGACTGATATTTGGGAGAGCATCGTGGTGGGGATTCGGGAAGAACCTATCAATTCCCGGCTTCCCGGGCCGCATGCATATGTTAAAAAACTATTTGGAGATTTCAAGGACATATCTGCCAGATTTACCCAAGTTCAAACTTATTGCTACACGAACATTCAGCATGTCGTCTGGAATCGCAATCCTCGGGGCCGGAATCTTTGCCAAAGAAGGTGAAATTGAACGGTTTATATCTCAACTCGATATCTGACTCGATATGTAGCCCATCTCCCGGCACTTGTGGCCTTGGGCGCTTCAGCACCCCCACTGAGAGCAGTGTATTCTCGCTCAGCGAAATCGGCACAAGACTTCGCCGATGCTGCCGTACAATCACTAGGCCTCTCTTCTCCGCCTACTGTCTATCACGACTCGGACTCGCCATCCTCAGATCTCGACGCCCTCCTCGCGCGATCGGACATCAGCGCTGTCATCATTGTGCTCCCTATCACCCTCCAGCCATCTATCATCCTCAAGGCCCTTGCTGCTGGAAAGCACGTCATTTCGGAGAAGCCGGTCGCGCCTGACGTTAAGCAGGGACTGGAGCTGATCAAGCAATATAACGAGCTTTACAAACCCAAGGGTCTGATCTGGCGCGTCGCGGAGAACTTCGAGGCTGAACCTGGATTCCGCGCGGCCGCAGCTGCCATCGCAGACGGGAAAATCGGCAAAGTCATCTTTTTCCGAACGGTTGTGTATAACCACATCGACAAGTCGTCGAAATGGTACAATACCCCTTGGCGTACTGTCCCTGATGTAAGTATTGGTACTATATGTTGATTTTGAAATAGTTTGCTGATGATATAATACATTCAGTACCAAGGAGGCTTCCTGGTGAGCACAGAGCTTTGAAGATTATTATTCCGACTAGTATTGATCGCTGACCTCAGCTTGATGGCGGTGTGCACACCGTTGCCGCACTGCGAACGATGCTTCCATCGCGTCTCACCCACCTCTCCGGTTTTGCGTCCCTGAACAGGGATTTTCTGGCGCCTCACGACACCATCAACGTCGCCGTCCGCGCCGGCACTGACTTCCACGGGACTGCCGAGCTCACTTTCGCCTCGCCGACCAAGTCGCGCCCTAACGCAGACGGATTCGTGATCACCGGTACACAGGGCTGGCTCTCTGTGAACAACGTAGAGGGTGGTTACCGGGTGACGATCAAGTCGGTAGTAAAGTCTGAGGATGGGAGTGCCGAGGATGAGAAAGAGGAGGTCATCGAGAAGGAGGGGCAGGGTGTGAAGGGTGAGCTCGAAGCTTTCTTTGCTGTGATTGAAGGAAAGCAAGGCTTGGCTATCGGAGACCCTCTAGAGGCACTGCGTGACGTTGCGTTTATCCAGGCTTCACTCAACAGCAACGGCTCCCTCGTTGACCTGATCGATCTCGTCCCAGAGTCGTTATAAGCAGGGAACCCTCGCAATCAATTTGAGCCATTGTACTATTGTATACTTTATTGGAGCAGCAGTATATTTGCTTCTCCGCCCAGGGTCAAGCTCAGGTTTTGCGTGTCCCTTTTAGGTATCGTCAATGTTGAGATGCATAAGAGTCCACATACTGTGTCAGTCGTGCTATGGCATACAAGATGTCTGGTCTTTTTGATATAGCAAGATAAAGGAGGCATCCAACAAGGGAGCGGTACGAGGTCTTCTCCTGTGTACGTTGCTTGTCTTCCAATAATGTAGCCTGGTCCACTTGTTTCAATTTGGAGTTGGGGTCCATCGGTAGAGATAGGGGTGTTGCATTCTCCTGCCCAAACCTGAATTATGATCTTGTCAATGAGCACAGTCTGCGACAGCCCGAACAAGAAGTTTGGGCAAGCCCAATCAACAGCAATGCCTGCCATTCCCAAATCCGAGATAGCCCATACACCCTGCTTTTGTCCCTTGAAATATTCATTCTGGTTTGGAACACAGGAAATCATCGGCAAGCCCTAGGAAATCATGTTCTCGTTGAGCATCTTGTTCCAGATAGGTCCGCTCTGTTTCATGCCATAAAGTTCATGCTCAAGTTTCCATATCCACTCCTCCTTTCCAGGCTCCTCAAATCCTTCAGGCTGTTTCATGCATTGTATGTCTTCCCCAGGCAGGATAGTATGTAGGAAGGGTGTCTTACATCTATCTATCTGGACTGGGTCCCATCACAAGGTTAAAAGGCGAGAGAAACATTAAAAAATTGGTACAACGACAGGGAGGTAATAACCCGTTAGTTCGATCAGAATCTACTGGTAAGTTGGAACTCAGGACGAAGACAGTAGCCACAGACCGCTGAGGCAAATCCGTCGAAGGGGAACAAATATATCGGATCACTATTCGTTCGTTCTGAAATTGATGATTATTAATTTTTTTTCAATCTGTGGCTGTCCTCGCTTTCTCCCGAACAGTTCCCATCTGGGCTAACTGGAAACGTTTTTGCAACCGCATGGACATGTTCGGAATGAAATCCTGACTTTGGACCCACATAAGTGCATGAGGCCAACTGCCTTGGTGAGTGACATATTACTTATGTAACAGTCTGATCTAGAAAGTCTGATAGAACTAACTGACGGGATATTACCTCCCTGTCGTTGCATTAATTTTTAAATGTTTTCTCTCGCCTGTTTTTCAGCCTCGAACTGACGGAGGGTTGTTACCTCCCGGTTGTTGCACTAATTTTTTGATGTTTTCTCTCGCTTTTTGGCTCGAGTTAAGGTCATATTCTGTATGAAGAATTACCTCAAACGCACCCACGATTTTGCATCAGCAAAGCCACGCGACCAGTAACCTGTAGTGAGCAACTAATCTTTTATCTGATCCTAACAGGTATCTAATTAGCATCGGAAGAAAACGACCGAGATTTCCACTAACGGCAGACCCTACGGGCCTTATATTACCCATTTGGAAGGTCAAGAACATATCAGTGGTGACGTCCGGGTGTTCCAGTTGAATCTCCAACATGACTAGTGCCTTTGTATGTTCATATTCGCGCCCACTAAATCTACACGCAAGAAACACGCGTCCTTGCCCTGAGAACACAAAAACATGTCGCCTTCGGGTCACGATTACCTTCGCTTTCCTCCCCAGCAACTTTGAGCACATATGCATACGTTTCCTGCTCTCGCCTACACCAATGGTCATCCTTTATCATCGGGGTCACATAACGAGAAGAAGACGAAGGTGCAGATCCCGTCCTCGACATCGGGATCCCACGCTCCGGAAGATGGGGTGGCAACTACTGTGATTGCCTTCTCTGTACGTCGATTTGTGTGCCTGGGGATGTCACCTCCTTATAATGCATACAGGCTGCACAACATAGTGTGGCGGTTTCGACTGTGAGAAGG
>JAFLHD010017815.1:0-22688 GCA_018856295.1 Blastosporella zonata
ACCGAGATTCTCAAAGGGATGCAGAAGCAATTGGCGGAGCAGAGTGAGAAGCTGAAAGACTATGATGAGCTTAAGGAGGAGGTGGCCGGGCTTAAGGGGAAGCTGACGACGCAGGATGAGAAGCTGACGACGCATGATGAGAAGCTGAAAGACTATGATGAGCTTAAGGAGGAGGTGACCGGGCTTAAGGAGAAGCTGACGACGCAGGATGAGAAGCTGACGACGCAGGATGAGAAGCTGACGACGCAGGAGACGAAGCTGACGACGCAGGAGACGAAGCTGGACGAGTTGCAAAGTCGTGTGCAGGCTCTTGAGAAGGTCCGTTCTCAACTTGCTTCGATACTTCTCAGCTAAACTCTCTCACTACAGACAACCAAGCCGCTCAATCTTCGCATCGTTGCTCACGAGAAACTGCTAAAAGATTTCCACCTCGATGCAAATAATTACATCGGTCGCGTAGACGATCTTGTAACATTGGTGCAGACCCATCTCTCGGAAGCCAAGAATCCTTCCAATCCTCAACATATCCCGAATGCTGCGCATCTGTTGGCACCTGGTCATTTGGACATGATCTTCAAGACATCAGATGGGGACCTGGCTGCTCACGAGGTCCTTGCCGAGGCAGTCCTCACCGCGGCCTTGTCGCCTGGAGATCGACAGAAAATGGTTGATATCTTCACCTATACCTATGGTGTCCCACCGATGCATCGAAAGGCGGCATCTAATGCCTCGTAGGTTGTATTGCATGTTTTCTATCATGACGTCCATGTGTGCGGCGTCGGGATTCTTCTATCATCTCCACTCATTGTATTTTCCAACAATTCTTGTGTTCTTCTTTCCTCGACAAATGTGACAACAATATGCATTCCCACTCGAATCTTTGCACCTTGTTAGATCCGTTGACCAGATCCGTTTTGGTCAACGGATCTTGTTCTCGTGAGTTTGTTTTTGGAATCATTCATCTCTCGCTACTTGCAGAGTCAGACCATCTTGGGTCAACCAATGGACAACATTTGTCAAGGCATTTTATGACTAAGAGAAGTCTCAGATGAGACCATGTAGCTGTATTCCTTTAAGAGCGAAGATCCCACCAGTTACAGAACAGGACAGTGGTATATTTCTTTTTCTGTTGCTTGAATCTATGTAGGGAGTGGGTAGTTGACTAAATACGTACATTCGTTGTTGAGTGGTTAGATGGGACAACTCTAAGAAAAACTTTTTTTATCCACAGTCTGGTTGTGAGGTCGCCTGTAAGCGGGCCATGTGTGATCAGACCACGACGACCATTACTCCTTAGTAAAAGGCACATAATCCAGATACCTGATCCATATATATACAGTTCGTTGCGCAAACTGTACTAGTAAGCTGCGGGCTTACATCGCCACTCCGATCTTACAGATGGACACATGATAATCGTGACTCTGTATGTCATCCAGCCTTCAAAGCGCTTAACACCGGAGGAGGCGGAAAGGCAAGGTTCAGAGCTTGAGGAAAATCTTGAAGAAGAAACTGGCACGTCTCTTGAAAGACTCGGACTTTAGGGAGAGTACGACTAGCGCGCTGTTGCCAACTACTGAACCAGCTAGTCCATTCTTTGTGACGGATTAAAAAGGTATGGCTGGACCTCAACTACACCTCTCATTTTTGCGATTCCAATAGTGAACTGCTTTCTCTTGCTGCCTTCAGGCTAAGCTTGACCGTCATCTCAACCTTCAACAAGTTGTGTTTTTCCGTCGCGACTCGTGCCTCTCTCCGGACGGCTACCTATCCGCTTTGTTCCCCGATTCTATATGACGTCTACATCTCTCATAACGGTGCGGTGCGCCGTAGGTTCCTTCTCAAACACTGTTGAAAAGTCACTTCCTGCCAGATAGACATTAAGCCCATTGCGAAAGTATTTGTAATGCCACGATCCCTCGTACGCTGTACTACTTGACATTATCCATGGACTTGTTTTGATTCAGTACGCCGCAGAAGAAGTTCCGTCTGTCAGATGAAGCACGCGCCGCAATTGAGGCGGTCTACGACGTCCGCACTGCTTGATCAAGATTCAAAGGCACCCTTCAGGACTTGTGATATTCCAGAAGAATGAAGACTGTATGCAGCTTCCGACAGATGTGCGCCCATTATGCTGCAAGTATTGCATTTTGGAAAATGAAAAATGGCTGAAATTGAATCAGGAAAGGATTACTGCACATCTAACAAAAGGGATTGCCGGGGAAGATGTCCGTAGCGATTCAGCGCTCTCGTCGCCTCTCGAGACAAGTTACGAGAAGACCCATCAATGGTCGATGGCATGCCTGGTTCCTTCCAGTTCGGGAGTTTTCGAAGGCTGGGATTGCGCAGTAAACCAGATGACGAAATATCAATGAATAAGCCACAGATACAGAAACAGAATTGCGACTTCCACGAGAGAGCTCGTCATATCAGATTTAATTAATCCCCGTATGTAGATGAGTGCAGGACCTCTTGAGCCGCGGATTACCATTGCAAATTGTAGATCACAATCATACCAAGATCCAACCAAACTGATCATAGCAAATATAATCGGAAGGCCGGGAATGGCAGAATAATGATGGAAATGATAGACTGGACTCCCCGGGAAAAATGTGGCGTGCCGCCGGCTCCGACCAAAATTGAGCAATACGCCCAGTAACGGTATTGGAAATGCGGTGGTCGTTTGATGCATTGAAACTGGACAGGGAAATAGTCCGAAAGCATGCAGGTAAGACAGACGTATCAGAGCTGCTGGAGCTCGAACTTGAATTTGAGGCACTTTGGAGGCGCCGTGTGGCACTATAGACGGAGAGCAGGGGAAGTGGGCCGAACTCTGCCTTGAGCTCGTCAGGGCTTTTAACGTCTTCCAACCATACATCCGTATCTGGTATACTTGTACATCTACGCGCCATGAGAAACCACTCTTGTAATGCACGCCCTGCGCACCCATGGGTTGCCAGAGTTCCGCACAATTGGCGAAGATACCATCAAGATTGCTTTCTTTGATGTACTTCTCGTTGGATACATATGCATTGGAAGGACTTGCGTTGGAGTTGACAGACAACGTGATCGCCTGGACTGTAGCAGGAATGCGATGAGGTGTGCTTCAGCGAAGGTGGCAGGGTCGGCCCGGGCCAGTGGAGGGTGGAGTAGTGCTTGAGGTGACGATGTCAAGAGAAGTGAGGCTTGTGAGGACTCCATGTCGATGGTTTGGTTCCACGGGTGCTCAGTTGCATCAACATCGGAGGGATTGGTCCCCAAGATATACGGATGCCTAAATGTAATGCGGCTATGATCAAAGGTAAAGGTATTCAAAGGAGCCGCCGCCGACCCCATAAGCCGGCTAATGGCAGAGAACTCATCATCACCAGCCGCTGACGAGCAATGAATAATAAGTGATTCGAGGTAGAAGATATCGATCGCTGATCGGGGAGATAAAAAGTGCGGCACGAGTGTCTGAATATCACCTCCAAACTCTAGAGACGTTAATTGACGTGGGGAAGTCGCTAGTCCTGGGAGATTGGAGTGTACATATGTGTGGCCGCGTGCATTTCTAAGAATCGTGAGATGTCGTAGCTGGGAAGTCGACAGAAAAATGACAATAAAAACACGCATCTTCGATGTATATGGTGCGCAGGCCCGAAGCCAGAATGACCTTTTGCAGAGCTCTGAGAACTCGAGTCCAAGTCCACCTGACAGCCCTTCTGTCTTGCAAAAGCGAAAAATGCGGAAAGCACCGGTCCTGGCGATTCCTTGCGCAAGATCGCAAATCGATTGGGATAGTAACGGGGCGGATAATATGGATCCTCGAAGCGATAGTCCTCAACTTCGAAGAGGTCAACGACGTTGAGCTCCTTGGCATATCACAGGATCTCGGGATTTTTGTCGGTGACACGATAAAGCTCGGCACAGCACTTTCTGTGCCGCCTAAGAGGTTCCCTTAAGGTGATCACGAAAAAAAGTGTTTGCGGGAAAGAAGGAGTAGGGCTCGCGATGCAACTGTGCATTTCTTAAGGGATGAAATGTCGCCTGAAAGCTCCTCGAATATACACTCAATGATATCTTGGGGAAGGGCAGGAGACGCCATCGTGAATGAGGCTATATGTTATTGCTGCAAGGATTACGATGAAAGGTTTAACGGAGTTCAAGAGAGAGAAATACATGGCTGGGAACAAAATGAGGAGAGAAAACCTGCGCGTGGACCTGTCCAAGGGAGCTAGCTATCTGTCATTGCTGCGAGGATTACATACGATGAAAGGAAATCCAACACACGGATTTCAAAGATTCAGAGAGAGAAATGCCTGGCCAGGAAGAAAATGAGAAGAGAATGCCTGCGCGTGGACCTGTCGAAGGAGGCTATATGTTATTGCTGATATGCCTTACCATGAAAAGAAATGCAACACACGAGTTTAAAGGAGTTCAACAGAGATAACTGCCTAGCCGGGAAGAAATTGACAAGAGAAGCCTTCGGTTCAGCGAGCAGAAGATCAGGATAGAGGATAGAGAGGAAAACGACGCGGAGGTGGCTCAAAGACTAAGGACAAAGAACAGAATTAAATAGGCCATTTAGCATCAGGTCATGAGGCGCCAAATCTAATCATATCTCGTGTCGGATTCCTTCTGATGGCGGTGTCGGACGCACCAAATTAAGAGAACAGGCAGCTGGCGGGAGGAGAGTGAGGTGAATGGTTGACCTGTCGTTCAAGGTGAACGGGGGTTCCGGAGGATCAAAGAACAAAGAACGGAATAAACAGGGAACATTCTATTTGACGGCGACAGGTCGAACGAAGATAAAGGGCAAACGGGCGCACAAAACGGTGCACGGAATGGGTGTCAATCTGAATAGCCTTAGGATCTTGGTCGATTCCCGTTCCGCATCCAATACACTTTATTCTCTCAAATCTGGCGAGGTCTGATGAAACATGCAGGCCTGTCCAACTAAAACGTCCGGGGCGAACACAACAACCCCCTTGGCAGAACATGGGGATGCTTAGGCGTCCCGAGGTTAAGAAACAGCACTAAGATAAAAGGGCA
This sequence comes from Blastosporella zonata, assembly GCA_018856295.1. Lineage (NCBI taxonomy): Eukaryota > Fungi > Basidiomycota > Agaricomycetes > Agaricales > Lyophyllaceae > Blastosporella > Blastosporella zonata. The sequence continues at coordinate 5,032 of JAFLHD010017815.1, forward strand.
TGAGAGTAATTGATGATGCATGGTCATATAGCATTTTGGGACACCATAACCATAAGTGATATAAAAACGCGTACAACTCCGCCACGTCGCCCTTACGCCCTGGGGGCACCCCGGCCAACACCAGCGAATTGCGGCCTGAACTCGCCGGGAGCACCACCCTCCTTCTTGCGGTAATCCTCACGGTCACCACGGGGAGCACGGTAGGCACCCTCGCCTCCAGCGCCGGGACGAACGGTAGCAGGACGGGCAGGGCGAGCAGCCTTTTTGTGTGTGGCGGGCACGATCTCGTTGGGAAGGTGGAGCCTGGCGCGAGAAAGCAAAGAGCAAGTTAGATGTATGACTTGATATCAAGTGTCAAGTCCACGCACCATTCACGGAGGTACTCGACACCCTCGGGGGTCAAGACGTAGTAGTACCACTGCCACGAGAACTGAGTCTTAACGTAGCCCTTGGAGGTGAGGCTCTGCAGGGCCTTGATGACCTGGAGATTGGGAACATCGAGCTCCTCGTGCTTGGGAGCGTTGAAGTCTTTTTTGGCAACCAAGACGCCCTCTGATTATTGAAATCTCGTCAATCACAGAACTCTGCACAAATCATGGGCCGGACGAACCTTTGAAAAGGTTTTCGTAGATGGTGCGCCTGTTCTCTTTAGGAATGATCATGCTGGGCGGTACGGTTTCTTGGGTCGGAAGCTGCAGCGATAGAATAAAGTAAATAAGCAGAGGTTCTAGTGGTAATCGGGGTGAATACGCACTGCGAGATGTTCGCACTTGAGTCCGGCTGAAATGTGCAATCAAGTCAGTAACAGCTCTTCGTCATCCGAAACTTCCAGAGTCCATCCAGCCCCTTCCCGCCGCCCAAATTTCTCCAACAAAGTTCTGAAAGGCTCTGGAGGTCGGGTGGCATCGATTCATGCACTCACATGGCGGATTTTGGAGCAGACCTTGCGGGAGTCTTGACGTTGACGAGGGGCGCGTTGTCGACTACAAACTTCGGTGTGGAGGGCTTGTTTGGCGTTATTAGATTTAAATGCCAAAGCTCCCTCAATCAATCAAGCACCCCTTCAAGTTTCCACGCACATTAAGCACGACATCGTTATCTCCAATCCACAAAAAAACGCCGTGGTGTCCCTATTTCACGCAAAATGGACTGAAATTTTATCTTGCGAAAAGCAGACTCCCATCGCTGAATGAGGACATGTCCTAAGAAGCTGTCTGTCACATGAAATCGGGGGCGCGCGCGACGAATCGAAGGCGCTTGGGGCAATAGCAAAGTTACACCACGAAGCCCTATGGTCGGGGAATGGTTAGGTGGCGTACTTCAGCGAACTCCACAATGCCAAAGAAGCTGCCTAAATGTTTATGTGACGAGAGGAAAGACTGGATGTTCCAAGTGCGACATACCTCCTCGTGAGTTGAATAGATCACTGGCCGGACGTGGCAATACATAGTTGATAATGCTGCAAGGTACGGATCTAGGGTAAATGGGCTTTTGCAATACTAACCCGACCTCCTAGTCTGACAGGACCTTTCAAAAAAGCCAAGGACTTGTCCGGCGGGTTTAAGTTCTCTGTGCAGGCATATCGAGACATATGACAGAGAACTTGCTCATCATATATCATCATGCAGCTGATTTCATCCTTGTTCGTGTAATATATATGTAAGCTTCTCGAAACAAACGAGCGGTTTGTGAATGTGACATATGTTTCCAAGGACCCTCGGTATCCTCAATCGGTCTGTTCTCCAAAAATTTAACCCCGTCTGTGAGTTTCGCTATGAACAGTTTAAAACACGTGTATTCTACCCCTACCAAGTACAATCACCACGAACTGGACGGAACCTGAAATTAAAACCGCTCTACGAGGACAATCTCTTCAATTATGCACGGATCCCTATTTTCTAGGTAAACATGTGTGGGCAATGAACCATTCTGAGTCCTTCCTCCTCTGTCGCAACTATCGTCTACGCCCTCGTTATGATCCTCAATGGAAAACGCCAGAGCTTCGAGGGGGAATTAAATCCACATTACTTGAGAGTCCCTAGACCTCCTTTTACGTTCCTCTCGTTTATTCTAACCGAAAAGGGGCCTCTCGGCTGTTATTAAGCCTGACGTTCTAGATGCTGTCAGAATAAGCGACGACTTGAATAAATTTGTCTCGAAATGTGTAAAAATGGCGCGAGGAAATACCAATTGTTTTATATCTCTCCTCACCTGAGCTTCAATCCCATCCAAGGAGTCATTCTGTGCCCATCGTCATCTTACTGCCAGACGACGATATGAGAGCTCTTCTCGTCATGCTGGCATTCGGAATCACCTCAACTTCCATATTGACACGTCGGTTAAGTGGTAGAAGCGCCGAATCAATATATAGATGTTCGTCAGTGCCCCCTTTAATGACCAACCTTGTACTCGATGATCTCTCATCTCCCCCACATCCAGGGCTTGAAATTTTTGCATCAGCATTGAATTATACACAGGTATGTCTTGATGGCCCCTCATATTGCGTCCAATAGCTTAAATGGATTCCAGAAATATCTGCCCTGCCAGTTTGGACTTCCTTCAAAGAGTACATTTCCAGTACTCACTCATTCACACATGACGAATTTCACTTGATAACACACAACTGCGGTCAACGTGTGACCAGCTCTAGCTCATGCTTCAGAGGCTCCTGAGCACTGGCATCAAGTGTGTTGGGCCCTAAACACCCAGACCTCCACAGGATATATACCAGCCCGGGAATGTTATCAGACATACGATTGATGTGAGTACTGGGTGATCTTTCTCCTTATGATTATAGAAGGGAGTCCACAAGAGCGCATTTCTCTACATAATGAACAGATATCGCGTTCTACAGCAACGCGTTTGGCGTACAAATTGACCCCACGGCAAGGGACTTGAATACCTTCTGGGGGGGGGGGTAATTTCGCATACCCTCGATGTCCTGCTTTTCTTCCAAGTTTTTTTATTTTATAGCTGTTCATGCATAGGAGGATAACGAACCAACAAACCAACAAATTCGTATGTCGGTTCTCCACATAATATTAGAACTTGATTTGACTTCTGTGGGTTGGTGGGCGGTGTTGAGCTGTCAGCTGGACAAGCGACAGGTGACAAGGGAGACGGTAAAGAAGTTAGACATGATGTTCTTCTAACGGAGTCGAAGGCGAATTAAACAAAGCGAAAGCCTTGTGGATAAGAGCTGGATGGATAAGTTTGGGTAGACGCTGGGATTAACGTGTACCAGATGAACGGAGCTGTGGAGACTCTTCATGAAAGTGCGAAGATCAGTGTGAGGAGGGCTTACCGCAGGAGAGAGGAAGGAAGTCTAGGCCGTAAGAGTGGCTGAAGTGTAAGTCAGTTCTAGAGGTGGTTCTTGTGGCTGCAGACGTGTTCGACGTAAATGGATCTCCGATGTTCGACAGCTTCAGCGAGTGATACATGAAGGTGTAACATCTGATTCACCATGCAGCCGGTTCTCGACGAGTTTCCAAGGTCAACCTCGTGTTCCGCCATAACAGTGAAGTTGAAGAAGATCGCGTGAAATAGATCGCTGAGACGACGACCACATGTATCGATATTCGCCGAAGAGATCGAGCACTGGCACCGGCACTGTCCAACATTTACAGAACAAAGCTGTAACGGTCGTCGTGAATGGAGAAAGTAGTAGGCGTTACGGTGTCGTCGAAGACATGACGAGGAATTCTCATTCGATGATGGAATCCAGATGACCGAGACTCATTTCTAGAATATCGGCATCCGATGCGAAGGTATGTGGAGGTAGGAACGAAACCTAGACGTACGGAGTCCGGGATGCAAACCTGTTAGGAGAAGCACAGAATATAGAACGAGAGAGTACTCTGCAACGTTTCCAGGGCAGGTTCGTAAAGCGAAAGTACAAACGGCGCGGATGTGCCGCTCTTCGTATCTTTCTCGACTGTGGCTCCCTAACTTCCGCAGTGCCGATAAGTTTTTGGGCGCTGTATGTCCACCGGAGATGTCCTTCCAGCAGATGAAGAAGCCGTCTTCAAGTAGTATTTAAAGAGATAACGATACTCACCACAGCCGATGAGTCCCCCAAAATGCACCTCGGCACTGCGGTTGGAGGATAAAAATTGCCTGGAACCAGTGTCCAACTCACCATCCCAAACTCGACAGAATGACGACAATGCGACCCCCGATCAATGTTGAGTAGTCGAAAACGATTTACAGCCCATTCGGCGTTTTTCCATGCGGTAGCGACCAGATTTCGCGTAACATTCGAATTATTAGAACTTCGCATATGGACACAAGTCCGGCACGACTAGCACGGGAGATACATGCAGAAGTAGGCATGTATGGAGCTAGTGCAGCGAGGGAAGACGAAGAAAAATATGAACATACATAGAAAGATCAGCAAAGGTGTTTGAAACCATCAGCCCCTAGGTGCACAAGATACAGCTCAGGGGTAGCGCTGACGATAAAGCGGTACAGTTGGACCACCGATGTCGAGAAGCTTCTACCACATGGATCCGCACATTTCGCTTCCCCTAAAAGGCGAGGTAGTTCAAGTCTAAGAAATTCGGATGGCAGGGCATGTCAGGTATCGTTCCGGAGGGATGGATATGCGGTTTTGAGCCCGATTTAATGGCGACTGGACGTGCGATGATATCGCAAGACTGGCGGGATCATAAGTTGGGCGCCACATCAGAATGAATATCGTGCATGGGCATAGTTCGGCGCTCATGACCCGACAAAACGTTGCGTTGGGTGGTAACGCAGGTTGGGAAGTTTCATGCGTGAGTAGAGGTTGCTGAAAAGATGAAAAGTGATCATCACCGACAACGCCAAACAACGCGCCCGTTATATGGGCCCCTGCAGGGCATCTGGGAATCTGAGTTTAATTGTTACAGGGGGATTTCTTTTGTTGATAACACGGACGTATAGTACACTAAGATGCCGTATGTATGATTGTCAATTACGATTTCAATTTATTGGTCAACCTGCCTGAACTTGACATCGAGGCGGACGTAGTTGTGGTAAAGCTCATCGGTGGTAAGCAGACTGTCTTCACCGTCTTTGTTCTTCGGGTCCAAGAATGCGGAGATGGGCTGTGGAGAAAGGATCAGCGATCAATTGCCGTAATGCATGTAAGACGAGATGGGCGTACCTCGTGGAACTCCAAGAATGCGGCAGCTAGTGTAGGCGCCAGGAGGTCAGCGAACAGTTTCATATATCGAATGTATATGCCAACGTACTTCCAGGACCATAGGCATCACCGTGGTCTTTGATACCGGAACCGCCGTGAATCTTCTTGCGGGCACCAGCAGCCGGGTTCGCGCCACCATTTGAATAGAACATGACACCATGTTCTAAGAGTGAATGCTCATCAGGGCGGGGCGACCTTTGAGCGGCGGGATGACGACTTACGATTGGTATCAAAGGTGAGTTTAATTCCAGTTCTGGCAGAGGCAAGTTCCGCCACGGGCGCAGGGCGGTTTCCGCGGGTAGGTTTGCCCTGCGCATCGTTGGAGGGCAGGACGATGTCCTTGATCAAGTCGAACTTGGAGTTAAAGGAGCTTAGAGGGATGCGAGTGGGGATGTGGCTAGCGGCTTCGTTCTGCAGGAGGTAGTAGTCATCTAGGTAGCGTCACCACTTTCAGTGTGGTCCCCGGGTCACCTGACGAGAATTAGAAAGACTGACCATAGCCATTCTCGGGGAACAGTTCTCCAATCTTCTTGCCATTATGCCCATGGGCCGGGTACTCTGTCGCAAGGAGGTATTCGTGAGTGGCGAGGGATCCAGCTCCCAATTTGGCCGCACGATCGGACTGATTGAAGGCGTCAGACCCAACTGGTAGGATCTGCTAGAGAGAGATAATACCTTGAGGAATAGTGTGTGTTCCTTCACGTTAGCCAAAGGTTCGTCGCGCAAGCTCGCTTCAAGGTTGAAACCCCAGTGCTGCGGAGAAGAAGAGGGATTTATTTATGCTTTTACTCAAGGGGAACGACGAACGCACCTGAGTAAGGTTGACCGGTGTAACAACTTTCTTTTCCTCGTCGAGTTTGGCGCGATATGTCAGCACAATGCTGCCGAGATCGAACTCAGGACTAGCTGACTGAGCCTCCACAGGGGGGCGATACTTGCGACCTTGTTCTCCTGGCCCAATCAGAGCCACAAGCACCTCGGTGACAAGCTTTCCTTGGTATCCTTCATCACCGTCGGGTGAGATCAAACGGAACACGGTGTAGACAGTGTTAGGAGACGCCAAGTTGCCCAGCTCCGCCTCACTGAAGAGAGTGGGAGGGTTCTCTGCGGTGAGCTCTGTCCAAGGCAGCGAATCGAAGCCAAGGATACCACCGTGAAGAGACACATTGGGGCCCTCTACAGTGATCGCATTAGTCTTCAAGTTTGAGTACCAGGAACTTAAAGATCAATTTACCATTGGCTTTCACAGTTATCTCGCCAGTTACACCATTCCTTTCGATTGCGTGGGTTCCAGCTGGAATGCGGTTCGAGGTGCGCCCGATGATGGTGTTGACATATTTTTGGGTGATGTGACCTTGGGGCGCTTCAGGACCAACCACGATATCATGAGTCTTTGAGAAATCCAAGCCAGATTAGATAAATCCCATAACTTGGAGAACTAGCTACGACTCACATGTCCATCCGCCTGCACGATGATGCGATGGATAGTGAGCCCAAATGGCAAAATCTATAGGAGATGTGAAATTACGTCATGACGATGGATTGCGATGATGGATTACTATACCTCAACAGCCAGGGATGGTGTCACGGCAGGGAGAGCGAGCAGGACAGGTTTGAATTCAGCCATTTCGTGGACGATGTTAAGGATGAGGAGATCTTGGCGATTGTGGTGAAAACTTATATCGACGACGGTCATGCGGACCGCTGTGCCTTACCGAAAATTAGCCGACGTTAGGCACAATGGTTATTGCAAGGGACAGGAGGCGCCAACAGAGATTATCGACGGGTTGTGCAATGAGCTCTTGTCTGTACAGGGGGGATATTAACTGTGGCGCCTTCACTTGTCTCGTTTATCAGGTACATACAAGTTCTTGCAGCTATGTGCGGACAAACTGGGTAACACCGACTTCTGTGGAGTGATGGATCACAAGGACGACCTACATGAAACATAATTGGATGTGTAACTGTACTTGAATGATCACGATGCGACCAGTTGTCACTTGGTATGTTAGCGCCATGTATGCTACTTAATATGATCCCATTGTCACGGACGTCTTTCAACTTGCCTCTTTGAGGTGACTCGTATCTTACGCAAAAATTATCGCCTCAATTAAGAAGCAAGCATTGAATATCGAAGGAGAGTACTACTGCATGCTTGCCATTAGTACTAAGAGCTTGGAATTCGACGACTGGACTTGAAGGTCAGACCAGTCGCAAACTGGTTGAATATTCGAGCACAAATACCAAATAGGCTCGATGTGGAGAAGCATGCAAAGGGGAAGATTTAAAACGAGCTTGTAGTTACTGGTACTGGTGGGTGGTTGAAAGAATTCCATGACTGCCACGAAATTTCAACTTGAACGGCGCCATCACCACTTGACCTTTAAATTTCTCTCAAGTCATATGGATGTCATTGTGTTGAGGCCCGACCCACTATACACCGAATCAAAGCTGCGTCTCTATACCACACGATTCAGGAACGAGGCCCTGTGGCAGCAAACCTCTTCTATCCTATTCAGTTTCGCTTCCATCACCCATTCTTTAGGACACACACGACTCGGAGAGTTTGATAATGCGTTGTCTGTATACGACATTCCCCTTGTGTCCTCTGCGACTACTTCGCTTTGCCTCAAGCTCTTAGTCTTCCCCGGTCGAGCAACATTTGCCGAGTTCTGGAAAAGAATGTAGCGTTTGACATGGGTGTCTATTCATATGTATTCTGTGCTCTTTTCCCAAACAGTTTTCCCCCCTTGGCATCCTAGCTGGCGATCTGGTTCAAAATCTAGGAAACTGAAGCAGGCGCGCGCATGACTGATTCGGGTATCTTCCTTTCCCAGCAACCAGCAACCTAGGGGGCGGGGCGGGGGAGGGGCGTCTCGCTCACAAAATGCTATCGCCAGTCAAATTCTGATCCTGTTACCTCGTTGCTGAGCACACAGATCCGCTTACGCGACGGGCAGAAGCGGGTTCATGCGTCGGCCACTATTGCAGGGATACCAGCATGCGTGAATTCCCTCAGGCAGAACGACTTCGGACCGTTTTTTCCATATCAACATTCTTTTTCCAATGCTGAAGGGAGGTTGTTTGTATACTTATGCCGGTATCGGTTCTTCATTGTACGTGATTAGACACTTTTCGCGACGTCTCCAAGATAAGATGACATCTAAAATCAGGATCTGACATATCAAGACAACAAGACTTTTCGACAATACGAAATGAGGTGATCGGCTCAATCGGGCAAACATACATAGCATAGTACTGACCCGCTTTGGGGTCTATGGTGGACATACTGCGGATATGTATTATAAACTGTGCAATGCATTGCCTCTAGAGCGCTGACGATAGGTACTGGTTATTTCCACCAGAAATACCACGTGAAAGATTCAAGTGGCCTTTGAGCTTGAATCTATCAGCATCTGCCGAGCATATCAGGCGAGGGTGCCGCACCAAGAAAAGCACCTTGTGCGATAGCGCCCGCGAAGGCTTGTCAGGTGGGTAACACTTGATTGTGGTCAATTGTATGAAAGCCACCGAATACAGCTTGTTTTCTATGGTGGGTTATCCTTATCGGACACCCATCACGCCTGGAGTTTAGGAGGCATTAAACGGACTCGCACCACTTCCCTCAGTCGACCAGCACATATCACCATCTACTCTTCCTAGGGTGGATATGTAGTGCCGCGGTAAGCACTATCCGCCGGGAAGATGTTTGTCCATAACCTACAAGATAGGTTCTAACCACGCCCACAATCAGATGCTAAAATCTGCCTCCATCATCCCACTCTACCGCTTCCGAGTGAGTTGTTCACAGGATGCGGTCTACAGTACCGGTGACCCATGGTCCCTAACAGAAACTTTGTTTTTTTGTGCCCCGGCAATCCATCTTCCTGATGTCCATTTAGCCTCAACCTCAACCCCTTCTCCTTCCTCATGGCCACTCTTTCGGCTCTTTTCACCCAGGCTTCTTCGGCTCTGGCCCGGATTCGCATTTCCGATCAATTCTGGAGAAGTGCCTGTGGGCTCGGAAGAAGTTAAGATGTCCCTTGCGTTACGAAGGTCTAGGCTGTGTACGAAGCCGTACTTTGAGGAAGAGGGTTCCAAAGCTGTTTGATGCAACTAGCCTAGTACAATGGATCATAATAATTACGAGTATAGATAAGTAAGGGACATATAATACAGGATGATCTATGCAAGGATGGTCCTGCCATTATTTACAACTATACTTGTCGATATTTCTTGCTGAGGTGGAAGGGATAGATGAGTTGAAGTATGTAGATTAGAAACCAAACTGTGAGGGGAGAAGGGATATCAGTGAAAGGGCCGGTAAAAAAAAAGACGATGCCGACTTGCCGAATTTGAAAGCTTCGACCGTTCACGACCGTGTCCGAAATTAGGTCCATTCCATTGCATCTGCGTGTTTGCAGAGGGTTGCATGGAATCGAATAACGCCATTTGATTTGAGAGGTCGTGGTTGGTATACCCTGCAGGGTACTGCTGAGGATACGAGTTGTTGAAGAGCTCGTTTGACATCGTTGGATAGAGGGTATTGCCCCCATTTTCTACATGACGGAAGGTATCGCGTGGTTGGCCATGTGAAGCATGATGAGGGGCGGCGTAGAGGATGTGAGAGTCATCCACAAAGTTGGGGATGGCAGGGTTGAGTGAGGGATCGAATGGTTGGTGCGGTAAGGATAGCAAGGGAGTGGTCATGGCCTCTTCCTTAATGTGAAAGCCGTTGGAAGTGTAGAACATTCCGTCATCGTTGGACGCGTCCGGTGTGTGGGTCCAACTTGAGAGGGTGTCGAACAGATAAGATTCGGAGACGGAGTCAATGGCCGATGAGAACGGTGAATGAGGAATTTCGGGGATGGGGATGGACGGTGTAGAGGGAGAAACACTTGATGACGATGACGAGACACTTTCTGATTTTCGGTGGCCAAGATAGGGAAGAAGGTCCGGTGTTTTTCGGCGCCGTGCTCCTCGAGTGTGGTCGACGTTGAAGCGAGTGATACTGTTGTATCTGCGTTTGTTCATCAATCAAGGGGTAGCTCGAGCGAAGCGTTAGGACATACCTGTTCTTTGCTGATAGGCCAGTTCGACCAGGGAAGTAAGTCTTGACTATCTTGGTCCAAACTTTGCCGTGCTCGTTGACTGCTTGGAGAAGCAGCTCATCCTTATGGCAACTGTCAGAATTTGATATCTTTGACATTATCAAAAGACAGCTCACAGCTTCCGGGGTCCACGTTGTCCTGTCTATAGCTGGGTTCAACGTATCAGTCCAGCGCTTGGCGCATTCTGTAGATGGGAATAAGGTATTGTACTTCAGCTGAGTAATTAGGAACTTACGGTCACTGTTTCTTGTCTGAACGATGGAGGCAACAAGAGACCATCTTTGAGGAGGTCATTAGTCAGATGAATATCGGCAAGGTCTGTTGAACAACTCACCTTGTTCCATATTTCTCGATGCCCTTTACGAGCTTCTCATCTTCGTCAGGAGCCCAGCCTCCCTTTACGACGTCAGAGGCCATCTTAGCGAACCAACGTTTACGACAATCTTTGTTGGTCCTGTTAGGGACATGCTTTGCTATAGCATGCCACTTGGAAGGGTTTGCATTTTCGGGATCCTCTGTGTGAGAGCCTAAGAGTCAGCTCTCGACAGGAGATAAAGAGGACAAGAGGACAGCAGCAGACCTCTTTCAACAGCATCGCGTAGAAGCTGGTCTTCTTTTGGAGTCCATGATCGACGTTCTCTGCAAAGCATAATGGGAGTGAGGAGAGAGAGAGGGAAGGAAGGGACAAGCGTCTAAAAGGGTTCCAAGCGGGTCGAGATCTAAGTGATGCGCCCACTGATACTTATTGGATTTCGGGGCCATGTTCCTAATGCGTCATCGGGGATGAGGGTGGGTGGCGGTTTGGCTCTTCCCACAGGCTTTGTCCAGGGAGATCGGGATCAACTGCTGTATGCCCAAAACTATCCCATCTGGAAGTTGACACCCAGATTACGAAAACGACCGCAATAGAAATGCCGTCAGTCAACCCGGTTGTATACATTTGGTCTTACAACTCCTCTATGGGGCTACATCAAACAGTGTGACCTCCCAAGACTATAGTGTGTATTTTCGAAGCCCGCCTCTGTCGGAAGAGATAAAAGAAATTTGACCCAGTCATGCGCTCCTATACAGCCAGTTACCGCTGCTACTTCAGTGGTAGAACGGGGGGCAACAGGATACAGGAGGCTGTCAGGGAGTTGAGACACGCAGAGAAACAACTTCATAGCCCAAATTCGGTTCACCAAGCCAAGCTGCGAGGGTTAATTCCAGGGGGACATGATCGAAATCTATATCAATATAATATTTGATTTATTCTCGCCACTTGCCTAAATTTATCTTGTTTGTTCCCCCTCCATCCTGTGGGCCAACATAGTAACGGAGATGCATATGCACTGCGCAGCTGATGTTATTAATAAGAAATGCATAAATGTGGTCTCCAATAGATATGTCTCCATCCTAGTGCTTATATCACTTCTGGACACAACCATTGTCATATCGCCAGCTTATGCCCTATGTCCGGTGCAGACGCGGATCCCATAGTCTCCAAACTGTAAAACGCGACATCAATCGGGTAACCTCCTGCGGCGCGCTCAGATAACATTTAGCATTTGAGAACGACATCGAATGCTGTGACGCCGTCGCAAAGTTCCCAACCATTTACAGATTTATTTCCCTATATGGGCGGGCCCCATGCCCGGACGTCCCCTCACCTCACTTTAGCGGCTCCTAGCTACCGATCATCGATCGACTGTAGGGTGCACAGGTGATATTCGAAATATTTAATGAAAAGGAGAAGGATCTACCCCCCAAAGATATACTTCCTTTTCAGGGTCCCGACTGATAGCCGCATTAAAAATCGGGAGTTTTGTCGGCCAGGGTTGTCACTTGCAATTGTAATCCCGCGCATTGCCCGGAAGGTCCATTGTCGATTTCGGTGATCAAGAAAATGCGATGGACTCTGCCGAAGTGTCTTTTGGAAGATGGGGTTGGCTTTCCGCTGGCGTATGTGGCCTGCTTGGACCGTACATACCCCGGAGATTGCCCGTTAGGTCTGGACTCTGATGCTTTCTGATGTCGGCTGATGAGCGACTCCTTGAGTTCAGTCGAGCGAACCTGTAAAATGAGACAACGCACGTAATAAAATAAACAACAGAGGTAGAATGAATATATTTACAGGCTGAGATTTGCCTCAAGAAATGGTACTAGCGTTGGAATCGAGCGGCGCGCGATCTAGAGAACTCACCATGTAACTATAAGGAAAACAAGAAATGGTAGACATCGCCAAGAGCAAATAAGGAATCGATTGTATATAACATTAATATTTGAAATACCAGACAGGGACGCTAGGGATCGTCAATGGGATGCCGCATGTCGTATTCAGGGAAGCGATTACATACGAAGAAATCGACAAATAACAGGAACATGCGTAGCCCGATTTGAGCAAAATATTCCAAATCCGAGTTTTTCCAAAAGATGATTATGATCGCAGCAAATGCGACTCCTTGATGCTAGCGCCATCTAGGCCAGGCTGAGACAGCGGCAGGCGTGGCATCACAAGTAGGCCGTGACCATGGGAGAGAATGGAGGATGGAGTTGCCAAGAATAACACGATCAGGTATCCACGTCGAGGCCTGCCAAGGGCGGTCTCGATGTGAGAATAAGATCATGTCAAGCCTTCTTTTGGCGAAACATCGATGACTGACTCACAATTGACCAAAGAAACTGTTGAGCAGAAACATTACACTTGAGGCGTAGAGACAAGACTGAGTTGCTGAAAACAGCATGTACATGCAGCACCGTATGGGGACTATGACTATGACTTGTTGCGATGTTCACCTCTCTAAGGTACAGCCCGCACAGCTTTCGTCCATTTTAGATCACACGGCAGTGCTGAAGCCATAAGTCGCTCGCAATTCAATATCCCAACAGAGGCTAGACGAGAGAGGAGAACATCCACTAGAATTTGATTATCGATATGACAAGCTCCGCATTTCAAATCAAGAGAAAGTACCAGCAATGATATGTCTGTTTTGCGCAAAGGCGGCAGCGACGGCGCCACCTAGGTTCGGAGGGGTATGGCCATGCCTAAGCCAGGGCGGATGGGATCTAAGGTTGAAGAGGCGCATCCCTGGATGTGACGTCTAAGCATTCAGTACCCTGAGGGTCATGCGATGCTGGTCTATTCAAAATACCATTCTCCGCAAACAGAAATATCTCAAGTGCCGACAGGAAGGTACGACTGAGGCGGACTCTTTCAATGGAGCGCTCGACGTAAGATTAAGCCGTGGCGAGAATGGAGATGCGACCATCATAGAAGAGAGCTCGGACTAGATGAGAGCCGGCGGGGGTGCTTGGGATTGCTAAGCTTGTTCGGCCATGATGGTGTAGGCTTGAAATAGGTGCGCCTCAAGGCACGAGGGACAGCAAGCTTACTCACCTATTCTCCACAGTGTAAGTGGCAGTGATTGGAACAGGGTCAGTGAATGGTCAGATATGTCTGTCGGAGACATGGGCGCATGTTAAATTTATTCATATGCTTGACGACGGGGAAGAGCGCCGCAGCTTGGGTAGGAGTGGGTTAGGACGTACACCAAGCGCTGGTATGACAAACATACCACCAAAGGGTGTGAAATGATGAGATGGCGTTGTGTCGTCGGTCTTGCCTTACAAGCATTGTTGCAATGCAAGATATGCGGTATGATAGGACCACTGATTCGCGCTATAATTTCCACAAATTCGAAATGACGCGAATCTATCAAAAGCGAGGTTCATCACGGCCCACCACACCGATGTTTACAAGGGCAAAACGTAAACAAGTCAACAAACCGAATCCTCCGACATAATTATGCTGGATATGCCTTCTTGCTTGACGCATTTCCCTAAGGACGGAGGGACGGTGCAAGGCACAGAAAACCTTGAAGAAACAGTGACATGTCGTTGACTTGAGGCTTGACTTGAGCTTGACTTGCACCAATGACTAATCCTTAGATTGCCGCAGGTATGAATTCGAAGTTGGACATGTGAGCAACCCCAGACACACACAGACAGCGTACCTTTCTGTTACTGTCACTGTGAATTTGGATATCATCCATCCCAATAACTTTCATACAACTTTCATATGACTAAACCATGCATTTGCGGGCGGGGATACCGAGGGGTAACTTGATTTGCTGTCAGTGTCAAAGTTTCAGAGATGGCATGCCTATTGCATTGGAGAGGAAAGCAGCCTGTCTGACGCCACCGTAGTCGGATGTAGACCGTCGATGATGGTTTCTAGCCAGTTTACGGGCACGTTGCAAACTGTTGCAAAACCTTCAGTCACAAACTGCCAGTAGCGAAAAGGAAAACTGTGTCTGATGTTGTATAGCCATCCTCAGTCCGAGGAACACGATATTGAGTGAGAAAAATCATTTTCAGACGGCGTCGGAGGATTAAGAAGCGGAAAACTGTCAAGTGCGCGTCGGAAATGCAGTGTTCGGCGACGGAAGCAAAAAAACCGGATGCATCACGTGAGATTCTCGTGATACACATTTTTTCCATTCGCCCCTAACTTTGACTCAACCACTCCACCATCTAATCGATTGGCGTAATGGCTGAAATTCACGACCAGTTCGATACCATTCTTATTCTAGACTTTGGCTCCCAGGTGAGCTATTCTGTCGATTAGTGACAGAACTTAGCTGAAATATAATACCTCAGTACAGTCATCTGATCACCCGGAGATGTCGAGAACATAATGTCTATGCTGAACTAATGCCATGCACCACTAAAATAAAGGATATTAACTTCAAGCCTAAAGGTCCGCCTTAATCGCGACGAGAAACGTCGTCGTTCAAACTTTAGTTCTCTAGGAATCATCCTATCGGGTTCACCGTATTCGGTCTACGATAAAGACGCACCCCATGTTGACCCTGCCGTCTTCGATCTTGGAATCCCTATCCTTGGGATATGTTACGGTCTTCAGGTAGGCTCACGTTGCAATGCCCGATCATCGTCTCTATCATGACACATCCTAAACTTTCTGTAGGAAATCGCTTGGAGCATGAAGGGCGAGGTCTCTCCCTGCGAACATCGCGAGTACGGTTTTGCACAGGTCCAGCTGAAACAATCTGGAAGCGACAATTCATCCGTGGATGCATTGTTCCAGGGCCTTGGAGACGAAATGCAGGTTCTCACACCACCTACTTATTTTGTTATGACTTGTACTGATAAGATTTCCATCAGGTTTGGATGTCTCACGGTGACCAACTGTCAAAACCCCCACCCGATTTCCATGTGATCGGATATACTCAAACGGCACCATATGCTGCCCTCGCTCACAACACGAAGCCGATATACGGTATTCAGTTCCACCCAGAAGTTACACATTCCCCTCGCGGTAAAGAGCTTATCGGGCAATTCATTTTGAACATCTGCGGATGTCGGAAAAACTGGACGATGGTAACTTGTTTTCTTGCTTTCTTTTCCTTTTTTCTTTTTTTGCTGCGTGTGCGATATCTCCATTTGCTTATTTATATGTCTTTTTAGGAAGAATTTATCGGAAAGGAAGTTGCTAGAATTCGCGAGATATGCGGCCCGAAAGGTCGCGTTATCGGTGCGGTCAGCGGCGGCGTCGACAGTACCGTAGCTGCTAAACTAATGCACGAAGCGATTGGCGATCGGTATGAAGTTGTACCCCCCCCTCTCATATCGAAGCTAACCCTTTAATTGTAGTTTCCACGCTATCATGGTTGACAACGGCGTTCTGCGGCTTAACGAGGCAGCTCAAGTTAACGAAATGTTGAACAAGGACCTTGGTGTGAACCTTACTGTCGTCGATGCCTCTGCACTATTCCTTTCAAGGCTGGAGGGAATCGAAGACCCTGAACAGAAGCGAAAAATCATCGGCAATACGTTCATCAACGTTTTCGAGGAGGAAGCTGCCAAGATTGAAGCAGCCGCTGATGAGGAGGAGAAAAAGGGTGCCGCTGCTAAGGGCCGGGTCGAGTGGCTCCTGCAAGGCACACTATATCCGGACGTCATCGAAAGCATCAGCTTCAAGGGACCGAGTGCTACCATCAAGACACATCACAATGTTGGTGGACTGCTCAAGGACATGAAGCTCAAGCTCATTGAGCCTCTTCGCGAGCTCTTCAAAGGCACGTGAACGAAATCAATCATTCCCACCTTCATGCTCATTTTTAGCAGACGAAGTGCGCGCTCTAGGCAGACTTCTCTCGATCCCTGCGCCGCTCGTGCAGCGTCACCCATTCCCTGGGCCAGGACTTGCCATTCGCATCCTTGGCCCGGTCACCCGCGAACAAGTTAAAATCCTACAACACGCAGATAGCATTTATATCGAGGAGATTCGTAAAGCCGGCCTGTATGATGAGATTGCCCAGGCCTTTGCTGTGCTGCTGCCTGTGAAAGCGGTTGGCGTTATGGGTGACCTGAGAACATACGAGCAGGTGCGTGTTCCTCGCCCAGGGCGCTATCGACTCCAATCGACGCGACGCTTAATTCCTTCCCACCCTTTCCCCGCTGACAGGTTATCGCCCTGCGCGCAGTTCAATCTGAAGATTTCATGACTGCTGACTGGTAAGCCGTTTGCGTTTTAATGAGGTTTACGTGATGGGGTACCTTTGAATTGGGGACTGATTGTTTCTTCAGGTATGTGTTCCCATCGGACGTATTACGGCGCATATCCTCCCGCATTACGAACGAGGTCGCGGGCATCAACCGGGTGACCTATGACATTTCGTCTAAGCCGCCGGCGGTAAGCGAGCTTTGTACTTGATCCCTACTCTTCACTGAATACGTTATCCCAGACTGTCGAGTGGCTGTAACTTCTGTCCTTCACAGCGGACGTCGGCCATGTTCTCAGGTATTCAGTAGGAGCCACTCAGACATGACCGGATCGCGTCGTTACGACGTTTCTTTCGGCTGCGATCCGCCTCTACATACATAGACACATAGAACAGATGCTTGATCATCATTGTGTATTTTTACATTCCACAATGAGGCGATTTCTACGATGGCATCAGTAGCGACTTGTGCGATGGCGACGAGCTGACACAATCTGGGGGATGCAGGCGGCAATCAGCTCTTAGCAAACACCCTTGGGATCAGACTTCTCCTTGGTATCCGTATGACCCGGGGCTTGGAAGATTGCCCTAGAACGCAGGCTGAGGGTTTCGGACACTTAACGCCTATATTAGAGGGCTTGTATCTTTTAGCAGCCCGCAGGGGGTCGTTTCATGCTGTCAGCGGCTCCAGCATCGCGGGGGTTGTCATATCAGTTCGAGGGAGCGAGGAAGGGAGTTGAAGCGGGGTACCTTGGACAGAAGCGGGGAACAGCTGTCATTCCTGAATTATGATCTGGACGCGAAGGAGCTTTCCGGTGGCCATGGAATCTGAGTTCATACGTCACTCTGAGGAGGATT
>JAFLHD010017816.1:0-26349 GCA_018856295.1 Blastosporella zonata
AAAAAGGTCACAGGTCACACCCTATGAAGTGATCGAAATGGGACAGTAGTCTTACACCGCTTACACCGCGTCCGGCAAAGAATATTCACCAGCCCTTCTCAAATCCGCGACGATAGAACGCTGCAAATCGATGGCAGCACTGATCAAGAGCCACTCATATGAGGAATGGCCCGATAGAGCGGGTATTTATATTGAAGCGTCGGATCCTAGTAAGTTTTCAGATGGCGAAGTGGATCAAAAAAATTCATTCGAGGAAATATTACTCAAGAAGCTTTCAGCAAAGCTGTCAACGGTTATGATGCTTGGAGATCACGAAACTCTGGCGAGTCGCAAGAATAAGAGGCTGATGATTGAAGACCAATCATTTGACTCTACTTCCAAGGGAGATGGATCTGATGTCCTCGTCGGCGTCCACGAGATATTCCTTGAATATTCTCCGCATCAACTTTTCACCCGTTCTCGAATCCAAAGCTCAGTCGTACCAAGCACTGGATCAAACAATTAGACGAGTTCATATGCACGCTACTTTACATGTATCAAAGGAAGCTCTACAATTTGCTCAGCATCAGGGTACGGCGGCAAGTTCAACGCGTATTTCTCCTCCAGTGTCCTGTCCCAAATCGTCAGCACATAATCAACAGCACCCGGAATACCACCACGCACCTTGGGATGAACCTCCCACCAAGGAAATGACGGCCCACAAAGTTTCTCACGCCCTCGTTGGGCGCCGTCAAACTGACAAGGACATCGGGGTTGAGCCCAACCCCGGTACTATTGCCCACTTCGACGTCCCAGCCCGAGGGGATGTCGACGGATACAATGGGTAGGCCGGACTGCGTCAGGAGCGGGAGGGCGGCGTCGAATGGCGCGCGAATGGGGCCTTTGAAGGAGAAGCCGAAGATGGCGTCGAGGATGACGTCGGTGGATTTGAGCACTGTGCGAAGTGAGTCGACGTCAGAAGATGGGGGCAGCGTTGTGATCTCCATGTTGTCGCATTGCGTTTGGAGACGCTACGGGGGACTTGAGCACAGGAACGCTTAGAGACGGGTTGGATGGTTTACCTTGTAGTGATCCTTTGACCCGGGCTGAAGATGAATATTACTATGCGTCAAATCATGATTCACTTGATAGGAGGAAGTACCTTGGGCATATAAATCGTAGGTATGTACCCAAACATGCCTGGATAATCGTTGTATAAGGCAAGATATATTCAAACGGTACGCTCACCTAGATGTCGAGCTGCAACCAGTCCGTCTCCGCCTGCGTGGGGTCGCGATTGAGTTCCATCCCACAGCTTGGACGAGACTCCAAGATACCTTGGTTCCCGGGACCACAGCACACAAGTACGCGAGGATATTTTTCTTTCTTGTACACCTTTGCAAGCGTCTGTGCACAGGCCAAGCCAGCGAGCTCCATTAGCTGTACAATACATGATTAAGAAATGTAAGGATGAGACTCGAACTTCGGACCTGATCCAAGCTGAACGCTCCAGCAGCTCCCATTAGCTCCTCGTCAATCTGGAACATGCCTGAGCGTCTTCCATTGAACAGTGCACCTTCCTAGCTCACTTGCTGAGAAAGTCTGGCAGAAAGGTACCGGACAGCCATGATGATGGTGGACGAAGGTAGAAATTGTTAATCAAGATTTATGATGACGATGACGGCACGAATCACAGTGGTTAGTGAAGCAGATGGTACATGTGGTACATACAGAAGTCAGTACAATAACGATATAGTCAATATGGTACGTGCACTCCAGTAAAAAGATAGATAAAAAAGGACAAATGGCATAGTTTGGCATAGTCCTGGATCGCGGTTCAAGATGCAAAGAGTACCGAAAAAAGAATCACTGATCAAGAACGATAGGTTTGACACAAACCCGTCTATGCTCCTCCCAGTCCTTCCTCTGATGCTCAGTAGAGCAGTACTTGACAAGTTTGCACTTGCTGCAAGTCTGCCCCGGAATCCTGCCCTCCCCGCTGCTGCTCGACCCCACACTGATCTCCGAGCCCTCGTTACTGCTCGCGGAGCTCATAGACCCCACAACGTCGCAAAATACCACATCACAATCGATCCAGTTGCACATGGGGCGAGTCTTGACCCGCCTGCGCCTGTTTGTCCAGATGTTCAGTATGGACGCCGTCTCGAGCCCCCGTCGCGGAAAGCGTATCATCTCGCAGTCGTCGTTACAGCATGGATTTGGACAACCTGTGGGTAGGTCGTAGTATATATCTTCGTCGGGAACATAAGAAGGGTGCGTGAAGAAGATTTGTGAGTACGAGGTGCCGTGATGGGAGAACAGGACAAGGAAGCGAGGCTGCTTCTCGTGGAGGATGGCACGGACAGCGAGATCGATCTGAGGAAAACAGGGGGTACGCTTTTGGCGATGTATTGTATGCGACAGTCGCATGTCTAGAAACGTCATCAAACTATGAGAAAGGCCAGATTAGACAAAGGATGGCTGCTCACGTTCATATCGTATTCTCTTTTCCATACTTGGCTTGCATGTGCGACCGAATGAATGTCGGACCACCATTTTGAAATACTCCGTGACGTCGTCCATCTCCTGCCGCTTCAAGTCCGTGACAATTATATATATCTCGTCGCAACCTGCGTCGTGCATTCCCCGTAACAGCATAAGTTCAGGCAGCTGGTACATTTAAACGTCATCATCAGATGAAAGGCAGTATGCTCGGCCAAGATGCTCACCATGGTAAATACGACAGGCTTCATGGGTAAACCGCGATCCTGGAACGACCTGTGGTGATAGACATGCGTCGTCCAGGTCCTGTCGAGCGGGATCAGGCGCCCGGTATCCACTGTACGACAAAAGACATTCTCCGGCGCAAATTCGCCTTTGTTCCACGCAATGACCTGCTTCTTCTGAGACTGAGCAGCGTGCTTGCGCTCCCTGATATCTCTGAACCACTCGTGGTAAGCAAGTTGGCCGTGGCCACGATGGTCGAGCCATTGGTCGATAAGAAGGTCTGTCTCATCGTGGTCGAGAGTAGTCTTGACGAGCTCTGACATCGAGAGACTGGGAGGCGAGAAGATAGAGTAGAACTGTTTTCGCCGAGGCATGATTAGAGCAGAATGCGGTGCAAACTGGTTAACGAAACGAGGAGATGAAAGGAGAACCAGTCGTGTGGCTGTGCACAGTAGCAATGAAAACGATCAAACTTGGAGAGCCGTGGCAGTTTTCACGGTACCATCTCCGTATTGTGAGACACCCCAATACTTAGTTCACGGGACGGTATACGGGCGGTTATCCCCTAACTGGTTTATCCGTCAAAATACAGCCGTCGACGGCGTATATACGGTACCACGGTCAGGATAAGATAAGATTATTTTTTAGATAATCATTTGTACATATTCAAGGGCCAATTTGATTCAACAGAGGAGCTGTACGGAGATAAAGAACGGTTGCGTACTGTGTTTCTATACAAACACATCTACGCACAATCCAACGATGCGTAATGCCTCGGCAAGGGTGGTAGGTGATGGATGTTGAACGTTGAACCATTGAAGAACCCATGGAAAGGGGTAAAATCTCATCTACATCAATGTAGCGCTAGACGGCCTCCGTTTGAAGAAAAGCAATCGTAAGGTTGAACATAACTGGAATGTCGGTATCTCAAGTATATAGGAGGCAACTGCAGCGTCTACTAGTTCTTCAAAGTCGTCATGTCCACAGTCTTAGCCGGCTCGATTCCACGTCTCTTCCCGAATATACTCCTAAGCAGCGAAAACTATCGGACGTGAGCGACGCCCGACATGCAGAGCTTGGCCGCCGAATACACTGCGACCCCGATGCAACCGTGTGGCACGTGGCTAGTATGGTATATGGTCTTGTCACAATCCGTTGCCAACGGCATTGACATCGCGGGCGAACTTTGAGCCTCCTCGGGGAATGCCAAAAACCAAATGTGATCACGAACTTCACAGACGTAGTGAGGGTGATGCAGTTTATCTGGCAGATTCAAGGAATTACGCGAGAAAGGTATGTCGGTGCAAGCATTCAACTAATCACCTCTCAGCGTGTCTGTCTGACATCGCGCAAGCCCACTGATTTGGCTTTTCCACCATGTTGCACTTGTTCTACTGCTCATCTACTTTTAATGAATATATAGTTGCTCTTCATTATGAAGACTTCTCTGCTGGTCCTGCTGTAATATATTGTACGTGGAATTAACAGCAAGTGGCATCTGTAAGGCCAAACCTTGTGAGAATTCCCAACATCGGTGACGGTGAATATGGATATAATGGGTAGGAGACACAAATGACTTGAGAGTTTGGATGTAAAGCCGGGCTACCCGATCGAGGTGTGACGAATGACGCAATAGTCAGCAGGCGTGACAGACCGTGTAAAATTGGAGTCACGAAAGTGGTCCATCCCGAGGAAACTTGCTTTATTTCGCCCTCTTTCTATGTCAGATCTAAAAGTATAGTTCGAAATAAGGCTTGAAGACTTCTTAAATTTCTGTGAGGAATACATGGTTCAAATGGCAGCAGTATATCATTTCTTACAGTGTATCTCCAACAGGGCCGCCAGCAGTGAATTCCATGGCGTCCGTGTCAGAATCTGATCTCTTCGCTGAGCAGGACAGCGAAGATGATTTTGACTGGGAAGAAATCCACGTTCCGGATCATCAGCAGGAGGAACAGCACTTTGAAATCACAATCCCAGGTCCACGCTCCAAGAAAGCCGCAACACCTAGCAAGTCTGTTTGAATGTTGTTTTATGACGCGAGAGATATTGATCATATAACAGGTTTCAAGGAATATCACACGCGGAACGCCTCAAAAGAATCGACTGCCATAAGCTGCACACTGTCGTGCTTCTTGTAAACGCGTGGATGCGTAACAATTGGTTGAACGATGAATTACTCCAGGTACGTATTTGTCGGATTTTATAGGGAGCGCTGCTTATATTTTTCAGGCTCGACTAGTCTCCCTGACGCCTCTGTCGCTCCAGACTGCTCTCGGGACGATACACAAGTCCCGAGTACCTGACCAAATCCAACGCGGCCGGATGTTTGAACAGGCCATCACCAACCTCGTAGAATGGTGGTCATCTACGTACTTTGAGGTCATTCCCGACGGACACATCAAGAATAGGACATTTGACGAAGTCGAAGCCAAACTCGCGAAGCTTGGCCCACCACTTACAGATCCAAATGACATATTGGATATAGAGGATGTCGAGGACTTACTTGGGGAGGATCCAGAGACGATGCGAAGCTCCAAGAGCCTCATGAAGCATGCCCTAATAGCGAGTGGATCGAGGGATACCAGCGCGCAGCTTTTCACGGCGCTCTGCCGTGGTTTGGGGGTTCCCGCAAGGCTTGTTGTAAGCTTGCAAAGCGTACCATGGCAGACGCATATTGGAAAGCCAAAGCCGACATATTCCAGGAAGCCGAAAGGGAACAATGGGAAGGGGAAGGCCAAGGAGAACGATATCGGGGTGGACGAGAACGATGGTGATAATGAGGACAGCAACACCCCTGCTTCAATCTCAAGGTCCGGCTCTGAAGCACCAAGCAGGAGTAGCCTATTCGCCGGTGAAGGCCAGCGTCTCGATGAAACCCCTGTTCCCAAAAGCGACAAGGCGAAAGGAAAAGAAAAGGCGAAACCAGTGATCACTCTTCGGAAGACAAAGAGCAAGGGGCGCGTCTTGGGTGGGCCGTCAACCGCAGGTCCGAGCAAACTAGGTATATACAACGATAAATTCTATATTCCTCTCTAACCAACTACTATCCAGCCGCTCCAGATCCCAGAACAACCCCACCCGTCTTCTGGACAGAAGTGTTCTCCCGTCCCGACGGCCGCTGGATACCGGTAGACCCCATACGGTCCATCGTCAACAAGCGCAAAGTATTTGACCCCACACCTACAACCTCCGCTCCGCCCCCGGTGCACTCTCCCCTCTTTCCTCAAGCATACGCTGCAGCGCTTGATCGACGTTCGGCAGTCAATAATACAAGCCGTTTAATACGTCAGGAGAATCGAATGGTGTACGTGCTGGCGTTCGAGGAGGATGGCTACGCGCGGGATGTTACGAGGCGGTATGCAAAACAGTTTAGTGCGAAGATTGCCAAGATGCAAGGTGGGAGCAGCACCATTGGGGGCGGAGGAGCGGTCAGAATGGCGTGGTGGGAAGCGGTTGTGGGTACTGTGAGCCGGCGTTATCGGCTGGTATGCACATTATCTATTTTCCTGTCGGTGTATTCAAGATGGCTTTAGCATCGAGACGACGTTGAGGATGAAGAGCTTGACGCTGCGCAGATGACCGAAGGAATGCCGACGACAATATCGGGGTTCAAAGATCATCCAATGTACCTACCCAAGCTACCCCACCGAGCTATGCTTACTTGCCTCAATAGATATGCCCTTGCCCGACATCTCAAGCAAACCCAAGTCATTCACCCTCCAGACACTCCTGAGATCGGCAAATTTAGGGGCGAAGCCGTATATCCCAGATATTCCGTTATTTCGCTCAAGAGTGCCGAAAACTGGATACGGAGCGAGGGGCGGATGATCTCAGAGGGAAGCCAGCCACTGAAGATGGTCAAAGTCCGCGCGGGAACCATCAATCGGATGCGTCAGCTTGAAGTCCTCAAGGACGAGCTCAAGGAGGCCGGAGATCCTGGTGTGAGCGCCGGCGAGACGATGCAAGGTCTATACGCCAGAAGTCAGACGGAACCTTACCGACCAGATTCAGTCGTAGATGTGCGTGTGCCTCTTTGCCCCATCTTTCTTTTGAATCTGATGAGTTTCCTTGCTCCCTTAGGGTAAAGTTCCAAAAAATAACTTCGGGAACATCGATCTGTATGTTCCATCCATGCTCCCGCGTGGAGCGGCCCATGTGCCTTGTGAGGACTGCCCTTACTAGATCAACTGACGCATTCTGATCGACATTCCTATGACAGTTAAAGGCGTCGCGAAAATAGCCAGGAAACTAGGTTTCGATTTCGCAGAGGCTGTGGTAGGTATCCTTGTCTTAAAGCTCATATCCATTTCTCATGATCTATCAGACTGGCTTTGAGTTCAAAAAACGCAGAGCGTTTCCTGTCATAGAAGGTGTTGTCGTCGCTCAGGAGAACGAAGCTGCTCTATTGGAGGTGAGCAGAGATTGGCATGAGGCAGATCTATTTCCTCATTTTATCCATAACCTTCAGGCGTACAGGGAAGCCGAACAAGACGCAGAAGAGAAGGCCAGAATTAAACGAGAAGAACGCGTTTTAAAACAATGGACACGCCTAATTCAAGGTCTTCGTATCAGGCAACGACTGCAGGCTCAATACGCAGCAAAGCCCGACGTGGAAGCACTCTCCCAAGTCGGCACAGACGGCCAGCCGGGAACCTCCAAGGTTTGCTTGCGCTTGTCGCTGACATCTTTGTGACACATGTGGTTAAAATTTTGACGTTCTATTTGTCCAGGAGATCGTCGTCACCATGTCGCACCCCGACGGTGTGGGTGCAGATGGAGGTGGCTTTCTTATTGGTGCCGATGACGTTGTTCTGCCATTCCACTTGCCGAAGGCCAAATATCAGACGCTTGAGGAGGATGTGGCCCCTGTGGGTAACCCGAAGGTGAGGGGTGACACCAAGTTGCCCGAGCCCGTGGTGGAGGAACCCACGAAGGACTTCTCGCAGCCACGAGGTGACGGCATGTATGATCTGGGAACGATAGATGACGATTCAGACGTGGACATGGAGCTTGAGGAGGTCCCAATTGCCAGGACAGAGCCGCGGGAGCAGAACGGCCGTGGAGCTGCCCCAAAAACTATGCGAGAGTTGGCCGAGGATGCCGCCCGACAGCACGACTCAGAGGCGGCAGGCGACGATGAATACATCGATACTAGGGCGCTCGGTGACCCATCAAATAGCGGAGGGCCCGACGAGCGCGGTGTGGCTCAAGCGAAGTCGACGCCTCGTTCACTCCGTGTAACGCTGAAACTGCCCAGCAATACCGCGACTAGCTCTGGTGCTTCCACCCCAGCAAAGACTGGCGGTGCGGCTCGACGTACTTCTGCTCGATCGACCCGGAAGGCCAAATCCAAGAAAAGGGCCCGGGAAGATGATACCGAAGATGAAACGGACGCAGATATCTCTCCACCGACACCGAAAAAACGTGCCACGAAGGCAGCCGAAAATATCCCTGTCCCCACAAGGACGTTGAGGCCGCGGGCATCCAAGACCACCGCCCAGATAAAGGAGGCGGAAGAGCAGGAGGAGGCGTATCGGCGCGCTATCGGGAGATGATGGTTCTGAGCGACTTGGCACGGCTTTTCACCTATCTATACACGATGACAACTACTCACTACAATATCTCTTATACCCGGACTCTAATCCTGCTCTTCTTGTATATCGCAACGATAAATCTCTATAATCTTGCTATAATCATACACACTTAGCGGTATGCAATGCAAACCTAATCTGTGGCTTCAAGAGCGGGGGTCACAGCCGCAGTCGATGGCTCCGATTCAGGAGGCGGGTTGAATGGTTGAAGTACCGCGAAAGTGAGATACGACGTATGGCCGCGTACTTCTGACATGACTTTTGAAAGGCTGATTCTTTCAGAGGAGATCTGGACTGGGGGTCCAGACGCAACCAGTGCTGGTGTCGAGGAGGCCACCGCTGCGACATCCGCTTCCTCGAGAGGGTCAAGCTCTATATCCTGTATCGGCTCTGGAAGGACAGGAGCAGTATCATCGTCGGTTTTTAGCCGCTTCCTCTCTCCCGCGGCGGTACCTGCTTCGGATGCCTGTTCTGGATGATCCTTCACGGGCGTCCCATCGTCTCGTTTCCGCTTGCTTGCGGTATGGTGCTTACCCGCGGCGATTTGTTGTAACCGTTTATCCTCACGCTTCCGCTCTGCCTGCTTCAGCTTCTCGCTGATGTCACCGATAGACTGGAGAACGGGAACATGCGAGACGTCCACGGGCCGTAACAGGGTCTCGAACATTGTGATCTCTGTGCAGCTATTCAGAAGACGACCCTTTCGTAGTCAAGGGATGTCACGAACCTGTGAATCCTGCATCATTTAATGCATTGACAGTTCGTAGAACCTGTTCCATGCACGGGCTGAAGCAGCATATCCGGGTCGTGCGATCTTTCTGTAGGACAGCTGTAGGCTTAGAATATGTTTCTATAACGGGCAGGAGGCAGACACACTCTCAGAGCTTTTTTTGCGTGCTCTACAGCCTCCCAGGGAGCGGGTAAGTCCAGGAATACTGTTGAAGGGAAAGTCTCAGTATTTTCGGAAGATGAGGGTAGCGCCAATCTCTAACCTGAGTCCACGGTATCCTCAACGGTAAATCCATCTTTGCACACGTTTCTGTGGGTTAGCGTTACGACATCGTTCATTCCATGTCGCGTAAATTCCTCTCTAAAGTCGTGGACATACCCTCAGTTCAGTTAAGAATAACTTGACATAAGGTCACATACCTTGCTTTTGAGGCCCTGGCTTCGTGAAATTCATATGACCATAGGTGTCCAGTCGCTCCAACCGTCCGGGCCACGGAATGAGAAAAAGATCCAGATCCAGTCCCTAGATTGCAGAGGAGGATCAGAAAAGATAGTGCAAAGGCTTCAGGGGGACCACCATGTCGTAAACACGAGCACCATACAGAGATGAGACAAAAAATTGAATCATGTAAAACCGAATGTCACGGAATGTCTTCCGTGCAACGGAGAACTTCAGGGTTAGGAAGGATACGCACCTGCTTCTATGACTTGACTTCCTGGCTTGATGTCGAGATGCGACGTGATGAATGCGATGTCCGCCAAGTAAAGAATTTGAGTACGATGCGGGAGTGCCATGGTCCAGAGCTCAGGGGTTGGGCGCAGGACATGGATGAATCCTTTGCCCTTGCGGGACCCGACCTTTGAGCCATAGGGCATGCCCACCAAGTCTGAATGACGATAGTGGCCAAACTTGCTATTGAAATCTTTTCCAGGTGATATGACGAGATGCTGTATGACACCGCGTGTCTGTTGAATTGAGTTAGCAGGTTTCCTGAATGATTCATGAGGAACCCACAAGCCATATAATGACCACATCTCCAGCAGCGATTTCTCGTGCAGTGGACCACATCGTGGTAAGGGCCAAGATTATATTTCATGATCGAATAGGCAATCAAATCTACAGATTTGGCCAGTTTTTCCTGATCTCGTAAGTTGATGCCCACGATAACTTGTCAGTAAGTTTGCAGGATCTGTGAGTAATTTGCATCCCTGTTCTTGACATTCTCCTGATCATATAGAGTTTTGCCGGGGACCGGCTAGATTTCTGGAGGAAAGAGGGCATTAAACTCCATCTGGGACGTAAAGACGCCGTTGGATGGACCTGTGGCTGTAGATAGAAGACTCCAGCCAATCAGTCGCGAACCCAATAAATCAACCTTCGACTCCTTCCAGCTTACCTATGACCCATCTTAAACCATCAACCACGCTTCAACCCCTCGAATCCTTTTTTTTCCTTCCCCGCTCTTTCTTCTTGCCATCATGGACTCCTCAGCCAACCTCTCCTTCAGTATGTATTTCTCTCTTCTCTGTAGCATTCATTGCTTATATATTGATGGCATCTCAGTCGGAATCGTGGATTTTTCTCAAGAGGTAAGAAGCAGATCTGGAACGCGCGTCGCGCCACCCCCCTCATTTCTTTCAGGCAAAATGGATCTACGTTGGTCCCTCGGTGGTTGAATTACTGGGTAGGACACTGTCGTACGACTCCTGGCGTTTATATGACTGTTTCAAAGGCTACGAACCCCAAGAACTGGTTGGCCGGCCATCACTGGAGCTGGTACACCCAGACGAGTTTGCACCACTCAGGCGGATTCATCAGTAGGATTGACTCGAGTTCTTCCGTCACTTTGACCCACGGATCTTTCACAGCGATACGATTGTAAATGACAAGGCGGCGGTGCTCCTGTATCTGAGAATGATGCACAAGATCCCTAACCGCGGATATATCTTGTGCGCTGTTGTGAGTTTCGTGTTCCTAACCTTGTACCGCTTTTGACTGATGGCGAGGATATAGTCAAGGTCAGCTTACGCGACTCCTTGCTATCCCCATTCTTTAACTCTCTATGTAGAACGGTGGTACATAACGTCCTCGTCGGAAGTGTGTCCTTCGCAAACCGAGCAAAGGCAATGCACAATTCTTCTACGGCCCAAGAAATAGATTATATATCTCCCGCCACATCAACAAACTTCCAGGGCAGGGTGAGTCTCTCTCACATATACCATGTCATTTCGGGTCTAATCGGACTTGATCATAGCGCTGGCACGACCAGCAGCCCATTAGCCCACTTCGCGCTTCAATAAATCTGCCTAGCCCCACACGCACAACATCCTCCTGGAACTCTGAACGCCGCAGCCCAAGCAGTATCTCTGGTGGAAGTGATTCCGAGGAAACAACCCCCATTCCAGAACTACAGAGGCAAGACAAGTTTCAATTCAACCACCTCCCTAATCAATCCCTCCGAACTCTGTTTATACTCGATCGATTCACGGAGAAAGGGACAATCGAGTACTGCTCAAATGACTGCCTCGTAACGACCCTTTCAGCGATCGGTCGTCCGTTTTACGATTATGTTCATGAATCGGACGAAGAGACCGTGAAGAAGTGGATCGAGACTGTGAAAGGCTGGGGCGTCAATGAACTAGGACAGCCGAGCGACGGAGGGTTCGGCTACGGTATTTTTACACTGTTAGCGAAAGGGAGAGATTCCAGGTATTTTCTACGCTTCACCTGCCCTGCATCATGCTTATCCCTACTATAGTAAACGCGTGCTCGAGCCTGTTGAATCTCGTCACAGATTGGGTAGACACCGCAACTCAAGCTCAAGACACACTCGTGATGGGGGACGCGCGTCCCACATCCCAGACCGCACGCGCGCCGGCTCATCCCTAACGCTGCCTCCGATGGAAGGTCAATCCCCCGAAATTCTCGTAGATGCAATCTTTTCTGCCCATTCGGATGGTTTGATGGTCGTGTTGCGCCGAAGCGAATCGGCGTAAGGCGTACACATCAAGTTGAACAATTCGCTATTCACTTTTATATTAATACATGTGTTTTCCCACTTTCGTTTTCCCCTTCTTATTCGATTCCTTATCGACGCGCTGTCTCGTTTTTTATGCTATGTACACCTATCATACGCTTCTCATTTTCTTCTATGTTGTTGTATTCATCCCTCTCCCGTATTTTGTAATTCTACGCCGTCCGATCTTATACCTACCTGTATGGTCTTGAAGGCCAATTATACCCTGTATCATATCTGTAGTATCCTATACCTCTTGTTCATTAGATCTTGACCAATTTAATTTCACCCACGCCTGCTTATTTACCGGCATTTTTTTCGCTTCATTTTGACAGAACCCAGCAAGTTGGCGAGGTTGTGGCCTGTCCATCTCCAACCACGCGGCGTCGGTCTCAGCCGAAGTGTCACTGTAAACCCTTCAGGGAAGAAAAACGCCAGATCCATTGACATTGTCTCATCTCTCATCTGTCTAGAATCTGATGGAGTCCCGTATTGCCGGTGGTAAAGTTCTAAAAGTGCGTAAACGCAGAGATCCGAGTAAGTGCTGTATACTAGGAGATCTTGCACTCCACCCTGCAAACGGTTCCGGTGTAGTGGCTCGCGAATACCATTTCTGCCATAATTCATAACCGAGCTGATACTCCTTGAGAAGAAAAGGTATGATCATGATGATTCCGCGACGCGAACGTATGATAATCGACTGGCAAATCGATTCGCTACATGCTGGATACTATCAGATGGATACGCCGACGCGGAAGAAGTCCGGTGTGTATGCGTTGGGATTGGATATTTGTATTGTATTCGTCTTCCCCGCCTTGAACCCAGAAAGCGAAACGAGGTATCCCGATAGCAGAATGTCCCAGCTCTGCAGGGAAAAGTAAGTACATTATTCCTCGGGGCGTTGACCCCCCCCCCCAAAAAAAAAAAAGAAAAAAAAAAAAATCAAGCGAAGACACACCTGGCCTGATATTGGCATCTGCACCTGCGCAGCCGTGCCCCCGTTGACACTAATAAATGCATTTCGGCAGTTGGAGCACGCTGTATTGGACATGGTGAAGTCGGCATTGATGTAATCCAACGACAAAGTCTTCGTGCCCCCGGACGCCCCTCCATCGACCCCATTGATGGTCAAAGTGCCGCCATTGCCGACGAAGCCGACAACTGTCACCGATGAGTTTACCACACGAGTAACGGCGCCGCCGGAGAGCGTGTTAGTGGAGGCCGCGGCATTGTAGAAGGTGAAGGCAGGGACTGCGACAGTAGTGGCGCTACTGAGTTTCAGAATCACACAGCCATGTGCGGCTACGGTAGATGTGTATCTGGGATGAGGTCAGACGAGTTAAACGGAGAGAGAAGGTCATCACGTTGTTGTTAGCTTGCCAAGCGATGAGCCCGTGATGAGGTCCACCGCGTTCGCGGAGGCAAACCCCACGTCGGCCAGGTTGAATGTTAGAGATCGAGACGAGTTCTGCCAATTAAGGAGCACTTGTTGAGATAGATGGGTTTAGTTGTCTGTCCACGCGACGTCACTTTCATATGACGTACCAGCAACTGTCGAACCATCCGCAAGGGGACCAGCCCAAACATCATAATCATTAGTGTATCTGCGCTTGAAGCTGATGGATTTTCCTAAACCGTCTTGCTATAGAAGAATCAGGAGACGCTGAGTAAGAGTATTTCCAAGTATTACTCGGACGTACATTCAAAGCGATAATCCTCGTATTCTTGAGGATGTTGAGGGTGGTGGTGCTGGGATTGGTTAGGTCCGTTGAGATGAGCAAGGGAGACCTAGAGTAACAGGTTTCTTCACAAATGGTGCACAGTCTGAAAAACACAGTTGACAAACTTTGCTGCAGCCCAAAACGCGAAATGGCTTTGTTGCTCGACGGCGGTGAGTCCAGAATTGCCGACCTCTAACAGGTCAAGATCTACATCGGTATTTCAGTGCAGCCTCGGAAGACGAGGTACTAAGCCCCGACCGTTCCAGGCTCCCGGTCCAGCAAATTGAGTTATGGGAACCAGCTGGTTGATTATCCTGAATAGATTGTCCCATGACGCAGGTGGTCCAATATCGTTCCTATGATAGGTAGGATTAGAAAACCAAGCACTGGTTGGTAAGGGTCGGTTGGAAAATATTCACGAAATACGCCATCTAGTAAGGCCGCCATTAAAAAGGTCCAGTTCGACAGAAAAGGTTTAGACGCACGAATTGCCAACGGCACTGGCAGGCCATCTGGAAGGATCTGCACATGCCCGTTAACGGAACATTCAAGGTGTCTTGGAGCTAAGCGGCGGACCTTGGACGCCCCATTCACAGATGGAGAACACGATAGGGCGTTGAGTGGCACTCAAGGCATCCCTCATGGTCACATAGTGAGGCTAGAATATACTCTAACATTGGGAACGAGTTATAAAGGTAGAGATCTAACGTCACCTCAATCTGTTCAAATTTGTCTAATTAACACAGTAAGTTATGAAGCAGGAACTACGAACCTGGATCGGAGGGTTAAAGTCCACAAAGTCTGTGGTGCTGACTGATTTATGAGTAAGTATTTGGCCTAAGGTATGCAGTAAAAAATCGAGAAAGTCACCTGCATAACAATTGTCATACTGCACAACCGAATTAGCATCCAATGTCAGTTGACGATGACTTTATTTTAGTAGTCACCTTCAGGTAATCTGCTCCCCACGATGCAAATGTCGCTGCATCAGATGTTTCACTGCCTAAGCTGCCTAAGTACCCCGCTGTCCCTCCAACGAAGTCGCAAGCGAAGAATCCACTTGATGAAAATTGAATAAGCGCGCAAGAAGGGGCACATATGTGGATAGATCGTACCCATCAGAATACAGCCCAAACTTCAACCCAAGTCCGTGGACAAACGAGGAAAGGGCCGGAATCCCAGAGGGGATCGTATTTGTATTCCAGGTGAAACCACCAGAAGCGTTTCTGGTTGTCCCCTGCCACCCGCAATCGCTATAGCACCAAACATTAACTATGGCCGCGCACGCCGAAAGAGGGATGATTGGCGCACAGATTGAGATGATTATATCCAAGTGTGCTCAATCCCAAGCTGATGAGGTTTTGGGCGGCCGCCCTATATTGTACTTCAGTGGTATCGCAGCTTGGTGCTGTTCAGTAAATTTCAAGGAGCAGTGGAGCGTGCTTCCTACAGAAATGCATTATATGGGTTCCAACCCATCGGAGGCGTCACTGCAAGGCCATTGTTGAGAGCTAAGGAAGTCGGAACAAAGGCCAGAGCAATAAACTGTAGCAAGTCAAGCATGCTGAAGTGCGATAAAGCTATCCTCGAGACTTGATTTTATTCTGCAGCCTGGCATTTTTTTACCACTTTTTACCGACGTGTCGGCCCGTTCGAAGACATGTAGGCTTCTCACAAGCGACCAAATGGCGCGTGATTGAGACCACGGGGTCGTCGAGACTCGAGATTTGTCCGGGTCGGCTTTGAAGATTGCTAACAAGGAAAACTCGCTGAGAGTGATAAATTCGTCACAGGAGAACTTTTTTGATGTTCTGAATATATGAATTTGACTAGAATCTGAAGACAAGGTTGTAGGTTTGAACGTGCGTGTTGCCACGCGTTAACGCATCACGCGATCTCGCGTCATTGATCACATGTACACAGTACATGAATCTCCAAAATTTGGCTACTTCGGCTTTCCGTTTCTCCCTGTAAGTATCAGCATGTCTCTCTCTGGCGATGACAGCCTTGTGATCTCCTCGGATCCCCTCCATGTGTGTGCGATCTCGCTAGGAGAATTGCTCGAAAATTGATTTTCGATCTAGCCAGCAAACCTCATTCCTGAATTGTGCCGATCGTTCTACAATGTAGGAGGATAAGTACACTTTTTGTTCAATAATAATCTAAAGAAAGATGGAAACATAGCTTGGATGGGTCACGGGCACTGGGGGTGGAATTTGCATTCGCGTTGGGTACATTCATTCATTCTGTCCATTCTAATTTCTCTCGCTGAGCACCAATTTCCAGGGACAAGGTCTTCATCGCACCCTCAGGTGTACAGAAAGAAAGGATTGAGCCCTCTCATATCTTTGTTCTTCCTTTCCCTCAACCGGAACCTTCTCCTCATACGGATCGCGTGTTCCTTCGCCGGCCCGCCATGAATCTCAAAGAATCGGCCTGTACACCACTGTTCTGGAACTCTTTTGATCTCCGTGGTGCTGGCAGTTGCATCCACACTCACTCCCAACACGCGGTGATGGCGACACTGCTCTGGGAGGGCCCCGTTTTCAGGATCTCACATCAAGTAAGATATATTCTTTGTGGAACTTGAGCCTGGACTGATTTTCATCTTGATAGGAGGTACGCTAGACTCCATTAC
The DNA here is from genome assembly GCA_018856295.1 of Blastosporella zonata. Lineage (NCBI taxonomy): Eukaryota > Fungi > Basidiomycota > Agaricomycetes > Agaricales > Lyophyllaceae > Blastosporella > Blastosporella zonata. The sequence goes on from JAFLHD010017816.1 coordinate 16,406, forward strand.
CGAAGCTCTTAATTGTTGAACATCCTGCAGATGATCAAAGGTGTGCGTGTCGGTGGAACCGGAAGCGCGCTTTCCTACCTCGATACCCTTGAGCTCCCGATCATCGAGAATACGCCCAATGAAGAGGATCTGAAAGACAGCATGGCAGAAGCTATGGTAAAGTACCCTGATGCAGCAGGAGTTCTTGTTCGTAGACACGGTGTCTATGTTTGGGGTTGGTCCACTCATCCTTTATATCCTTTCCGACAATGACCTGGTTCTTTGTATAGGTAACGATTGGGAGAAGGCGAAGACCCAGACCGAGGTAAATAATGTCCTCACTCTCCTTAGTCAGCACTTGACGCATTCCTTTCAAGTGCCTCGACTACCTGTTTGAGATTGGAGTCAAGATGAAGCTCGCTGGCATTCCCACTGTACTGAACTAGATGTATTGTTATTACTCGTTGTATCACTTAGCGTTGAGTGTGACGTGATTACCAATTAAACGCGATCGGTCACGCGTCAGTAACGCATAGCAAACTTGTCACAGAGGCGACAAGGTTGATCTCCTACTTGCATGCCAGGCATCCCTAACCTCTTGCTCTTTCATTTCATTCATTTTTAATTTACTTGACTTTCATCTGTACAATCCTTATGGAATACACGTTGGACAGTGACGGTGCCGCGCCTCCTCAGCAAGAACCTCGCAGTCCACTCTCCGACAGCAGCAATCTGGGCCACCACGGCAGCAAGCGCAAGGTAGCTTTGGAGGAGGCTGTAGCAAGGTGTTATCGGTAAGTTTTCTTGAACCTTTAGGATACGTTAATTGACGTATCATCTCAAGTGTCCTAACCGAAGGTTATTGTCTCGTAATACAAGACCGCTCAACGAACGCTTATTACGGGCATGTCAGTTTTTGGTCATTCAGAATATAGAGGAAAGCAAAAGGAGATTGTAGAGGCGGCAGCAAAGGGTGAAGTTTTTACCTTTTGTGTATTTACTCGCCTACTAAAACGAGCGCCATAATTAGGTGACGATGTCCTTGTTATAGCACCCACTGGGATGGGTAAAGTACGTAACGGTTCCTCTGCGAGCTTGAGACCTTGAGTGATAATGCAACTTTAGAGCTTGTGCTTCCAAGTGCCAGCAGCGGCTGAAAAAGTGAAGTATTCACCTTTATGCGATTGGTGTTGTCATGCCCACTAACTCTGGCCAAATTACAGTCTGGGATAACTGTGGTTGTCTCTCCTCTTCTTGGTCAGTCGAGAAAAACTCATCAGCCTCCCTGATTGATGTATCTGCTTTAAATGCGATTAGCTTTGATAAAGAACCGTGAGGCATTTAATTTACTTGATATCTTTCGTGACATAATTCGAATTACAACTTATTGTCAGAGGTGGATAGCTTGCGAGAAAAGTCAGTCGCTGCTGTATCTTTAACATCGGAAACCCCTGCGGTGCAAAAGCAAGAGGTAAAAATCATTCGTATTCTCAAGTTTATTTTCCTGAGCCACTTGAACAGATCATGGACGATTTGCTGTCTAAGCACCCTGTTAACCGACTTCTGTATAGTACGTGCTTGAGATATACTTAACATCATACGATTCGCTCAATTAGTCAAAACAGTGACGCCCGAGAGGCTTTGTACGGCAGATTTCATGAGCATACTTGAGGGTGTCCACGAAGAAAATGAACTGAATCGGCTTGTTGTCGATGAGGCCCATTGCATATCGGTACTTCACCTCACTCCCATCGATGAAGTCAAAACTGATTTCAACTTGGAAAGGAATGGGGACATGACTTCCGTTCCTCTTATCGCCGTCTCGGGATGTTCAGAAGGAGATTCCCATCGGTACCTATCATTGCTTTAACCGCCACTGCCACTTCAGAGTATGTGTACGCTACTATCTCGCGTACATGACACGATATCTCACCTGACCATAGAGTCCAGATGGACATCATTAGGAGCTTAGAGCTATGTGAAAGCAGTCTATATCGCGCTCTTCATCCGTTTAACCGGGAAAACCTTTTCTACGAGGTGCGGATTATGTCAGTGATATCTCTCTGCACCTTTGACCATGCGTTAGGTCCAGTATTTTACGAATTCAGAACCAGTCTCTCAGATGGCACAAGTCTTCGAATACATCACCACTCTTTACCGCAGAAGGAAGCGCCCTTCATCAGGAGTCATCTACTGCAGGAAGCGTAACACATGTGACGAACTGTCAAGATTCCTCCGGACGAAGGGTATCAACTCCCAGCCTTATCATCGTGGAGTCAAGTACGCTTTTTCCGCTCCTTCATTAACACAGCTCTGCTGACTCGATGGCTGTAGCTCTAATACCCTTAACAAGACATTGCGAGAATGGACAATCGGGGGAGCCGGTGAAGGTGGGATTGACGTTGTAAGTCGACAGCAAAGTTTGCATATCGATGCTTAAGGAGCTTCAGGTCGTGGCGACTGTCGCCTTTGGGCTCGGAATTGATAAGGGTGATGTTAGGTACACGATCCCTTGCCGCTACGTCTCTTTCCTTCGAGTAACAGCCTCCAGATACATTATACACTACGACATTCCCAGAAGCTTTGAAGGTCAGCACCCCACTCTTTTTGCATGTGTTCCTGTTGAAATGGTGTTTTAGGTTACTATCAGGAGACCGGTGGGTAGCTCGGCCTACCATGTCTCTCATAGCTTACAGTGTATACAGGACGCGCTGGACGCGACCGTTCGGTAAGGTTCCGCCTTTCCTCCTACCAATAAGATGTAGCTGTAACTGCACCCATTCATAGCCATCAAAATGTATTCTCTACTACTGTAAGTGGTGCGGAATGTCATTGAAGCGATTGAATGATGTTCTCTCAATAGCGCGACAAGACGCTCGTGAGGTTCAGAGCTGGATTAACGGCAATGCTGCAGCCCGTCTTGATCAGGAAGGACCGCCACCGAGTCAAAGGGCGAAGCATAGTCTTGCTGCGGTGAGGATCCAGTTCCGAACTTCGATGCTTCGTGGAATTCCACGTCTAACAAACTTGCATCAGTTGTTCAAATTTGCCGAGAATGTAGAGACGTGCAGGCATGTTGTGCGTCTTTGAGTATCCCCAACACATCAAATTCTGATTCATTTTTGACGCATAGTCTATATGCCGGTATTTTGGCGAGGAAATTGACGCGGAGGATGCAGAAGTTCTCCGACGTTATTGCAACAATATGTGTGATGTAAGTTTAGCTGGTTTACTTGGTACATAATGATAATGAAGAACCACCCCACAGATTTGCAAATACTCCGAGAAGACTCGACGACGTGTAACGAAACTGTCGACAGAAGTTACTTTGAAGCTTGACCTTCCAATTGACGCGGGACCCGGTCAGAATCCTCTCGGTATTGGCTGGAGGACCAACGCGGACGGCAGAATAATAAATGATTCATCAGCCATGGGCCAGCGCTCTCACTCCGGTGGGAAATCTTATGGGATGACGAAACGCGCGGCGCCAGAGCAGGTTCTTGGCACCGGTGCGAAGAAAGTCAAGGTTTCCCTTCCTCCAGCTCTGGGTAAGAGGTATCTCCACAAATCTGAATGTTTCTTGACAATATGTTTGATATTATAGTCACAAAGCCACATGCCTCAACGTCGGGCCTCAGCAAGCCATTCAAAACTCCGTTCAAGACACCTTTCATCAAGCTACCACCGCCGCCGCCGCCGCCATGTTCACCTTCCATAGAACCGTCTCGGCGATCCGAGGTGAACCCAAGCGATTACGACGATGTTGAAATAGTCGATTACAACGAGGGTACATCTGACGTGGTTCCATGTCTCCGTCGTACGCATCCACATTTTCTCGTCAATGCTTGTCTTTGTATAACTCAAACTTACCGCAGCATCCACAACGGAGGTCCCCGACATCGTGACAGACCTCGATGACGCCTATTCGGGCAAGATACCAGTGAGAATCATCCATATTTGTCTCAAAATTAGCTCATACGGGTACGAAGATGGATGCGCGATTGCGGGGCTTCAACAACATACGAAGAGCACTATATGGCCTTCTGATCCTTTGTGGCGACGAGACGTGGAGCACCTTCAATGCCGCTCGCATGAGTGTGGAAGACAGGTAGATTTGCATGTCAACTCGCTTTGTTACACTGACATGAATATATCAAGGGAAAAAATGATCTGTACTGCCGCAAAGGAGCTGGAGCTCAGCTGCTTGCTGATGTGCAGCACCAAAGAAGGATACACCGAACGTGTGGAGGATACCGTTGACGTTATTGGATCAGATGTACAGCCGCTCTTGGACGCTGAGGAACGTCGGGAGACAGATGCTGAGGACGATGCGCAGGCTGATGCTGTTCTGTTACGAAGATTGTGCGAAAGCCATGTGAAAGGCGCGAGGAGTGACCAATAGTAAATCACCCATCCAAGTTTCACAGGTCTGTGATTCTTCATTGACGCTCCAGTAACACTGGGAACATAACCTAACCATCTCACGTTTTTGGAGGTGACTCGCTCTTAGGTTCGCAATTCAAGTATTCCATGGCACAGTAGGGGGGATTTTATTGATGTAGGAGTCAATACTTGCGATAAAGGGCTTCTTGTCAATGGAACACTTCAGAGCGTTTTCGGAGTTTCCCCTATTGTTGTGACTCCTCCACTTGCACCACCTACGTCAGACGCTTGGGTTTCAGCCTTGACTCACATTACTCCCCGAGGCGAAGGCATGTTTGCCTCTCGTAGTGGTGTTGCCTACTCACGAAGGTTCTCTGTCACTCTGGCCAGGAGTGGACGCCGGCTCTCACTCGTGATCAGGAGGAACCATCCTGCACCTGCATTGCCTTCTACAGCGACGTGAAACATGAGGTCACCATATTCCAGTCTGAATATAGGGTCACTGTGACATACAACTTATACATGGAGAAGATCAAGTCGCCCTCTGTCATGCCTGTGGCACCCGATCATCACCTTTTCCGCGATACGGTCTCAGCTGCCCTCGCAAAACCTACCTTCCTTCCCGAAGATGGTTGGCTCGGTTTCGGGCTGAGCTTCAAGTATCCCATGCCGCTTAACAGGCCGAAGTCTGTCCGCCTTTGTCGCCTCGCTTGAGAGGTGCGTCAAGGGCACCGATGCTGTCGTATTTAGGGTCTGCAAACAGCTGGGCTTTAGTCCCTGCTTAGATGCCGTATACGATACTGAATAAGACAAAGTGCTTGTACCCGGCGCCTGCCACCAAGCTCTTTGCCACTGAATTCGATATCGAAAACTTTGGTCGACATTTGTGTCAAGAACATGGGGATCAGAATGACATTCATTATGGAAATGAGGCCACGACTGATTGTGTGCACATCCATCTTTGTATCGCGGCCGAAGTGGGACCATTTGGCGCACGTAAAGTCAATTGAGGACACTACCGGGGTGCAGTCAGGACATGTATGTTTTTGCCCTTAATAATACGATTTCACATACGTTACACGCAAATTCACATATTGTTGGCCTAGCGTTGAAAGTTGATGCGTACACCAGTAATCTAGACATCGCTATTGAATTGTGAGCAGAGCGCCATAAGTGTCGCGTCTGGGAAATCATGATTGGGTTGTACACATTCATCGTTACATTGCCGTCCTAGACAAGCAGATTCCACACTCGTACTCCCTCTTCATCCTTGCCCATCATATCCAGAAGCTTCGGGCGCCCAGAGCCAGCGCGCATGCTGAATATCGCCGACGATCCAGCAAACGTCTTGCCTAAGGTCCGCGCGTGAGTTTATGATTCGTGGCAAAGAATCTGGACATACCATTCTCCTTTCCCGTACGGTTGCAGACCACGACAATAGTTTCGTGCGGAGGTTTCTCCTCCTCCTCCTCCTCCTCCTCTACTGCTTCTTCAACAACGGGCTGCTCTTCCCCCTCAGGCCTGTCACGATCATCACTCCCAGATCCATTCGAGCTCCCTGACATGACAGTCTCGTTACTCCCTCGCCGCCGCCCGTCCCGTCTCCATAGTGGCTCTAGCCTCGCCGTCCAATATCGCAGGGTATACCAGTCCGGTTCACCCTCGTCAGAATCGACGTCTTCCTGGTCCGACTCGACTTCCTTTTCTTTCTCCTCTTCGTCAAGGTTGGCTTCCTCCGCGCCCTCCTTCTCCCCGTCCTCGTCGAGACCAGAGTACAGCCATGCATTGAGCAGCACGAGTAACCTCGACTGGTTCTTGACGCAATGATCGGCGAGCTCGTACGGCCCCTTGTCACTCGTCCATATGTTAGGACTGTGTGGGTTGAGGTCCATGCAGATCCCGAGACTGATATCGAGGGGTGAAGCGACGTCGGAAGAAGTGGTGAGTGGGAGAGAGAATGAAACAAAGCCGGTTCCTGGGATTACCATCCCTTAGTATACTGTATCGCTGAAATGTGAGGGAAGAGCCGCACCTGGTTTGGCCCAAGTCGTGTCGGTCTCGAATAGATTTGTCTTTCGGTACCCTCCAACCCATTCTCCGGTGGGGCCGTAGATGATCGCGCTGTTGGCACCGACCACGGTGCGAGGCCGAGATACGGGTGTCGAATTTGAGGTTGAGATTGATGCTTGTTCGCCAGGAGCGTCATTTGATGGTGGAATTTCCATGTCTTCTGCGGGCAAGGTCTCCTTTGACACAATTTGAGGTGGCTCGGCCTCATCAGTAGGGCTCTCCGATTCACCTCGACGCTCCTCTTCAGACAGTCGTTCAGGATAACCCCCTGCGACGTAGCAGCCTAGATGTTTCGCAATCTCTTGGCAGAATCGAGAACTAGGACCCGTTTTCGGTTCCTCGAGGTACGGAGAGATGGTTTCTGCAGAGTCGAAGACATATCCTGAGACAGAGATTAAACCTGTGTATGCACGAAAATGAACAGAGGGGGAAGGTAGATGTACCTCACCAGTAAAAGCCATCTCGGGGAAACAAAGAAGATCTATTGAATGAGGCTGAAGCCTAGATTCAGGTAAGATCCGCACTAATCTCCAACAGAATAGGCTCACTTGAGAGAAAGTTCACGAGCTCTCTCGATGTTGATGTTAACCTGGCCAATCTATCGATTGGATTACAGTGAATTCTAGTCGGATTTATTTATAAGGAACTATGCGAACCTTGGGACGCAGTTGAACAACTGCAATTCGAAGGGGTATACGCCCAGGCTGATGCTGCGTAGCGACCGGGGGTATAGGAACAGTCATTCTCCTCCAGATCCTTTGAAGCAGTGAATTCTTTGGAAAGTTCGTATTGTCTTTTCTCGAGCAGGGTCAGATGTAGAGTTGGATTGATCGGCCGCGTGACCCGTCACTTACTTCGTGGGTTACCAGCAACCAGCAGAACACAATTTCCGAGTCTTTTGCGTAGTCTCGCGTGCTAGCGTTCCAGTGCCTTTACATGTATACTTTTGCTTGTTTGAATCCGAAGTTGGGTTGCATCTACTTGGTAATTTGTACTAACTCTTTAATGCCGTCTTCAGCGCCTATCTTACGCATGACACTCGAATGATACACCTCTCAGGGAAAATCCCAGTCTACCGGAGCGCCGTTTAGCATCTCATGATCACATGGTTTGACTCCTCGCCCCAGTCTTATGTACTATACTTAGGAATATGGGCGCCATCCTGAACCCGCATGTGAAGGTTTTCGAATCGCACAACCCTGCTTGAGGGTCACAATTCTTCGATGTGAGTCGATCAGGTTCATGCGATGCTACTGATGTGAATGACACGGTAGCCAGCGACATTGTCTCCATGTCAGTTGGAGGATGTGACTTCACACGCGCACACTCGCGGTCGGGGAAGATGTGGTGAGAGTAAATTTTGCAAACTCGTTCTTCAGTATGTACAACCAATTCAAGGTCAAAACTTGAGCGTTAAATGACCATCAACAGACGTGGCCAGGCACAATGATTTTACATCTCATTAACTTTCCCGACCTTCAAAGCTTCAACGTGTGTTCAGCTCCACAGAAATCAATCTATGTACTAGGAAACCTAGGAATTACCGGCCCGCCCAACGTGCTCCCCATACTCAACTTAGCCGACGGTCCGGCCAACGAGGAGGCGGTTAGCCCTGGATTAGCGAGCTGTCGTCATCTTGGCCATTGTCCTGATGGAAAGTGTGGCAACTATGGTCTCGTAATGGCGCATTGAGGACGCTACTCAGACTCCCCGCCCAAGCCCCGCCTCTTGTGCGCTCTTAGAACTATCACTATCTCCAGTACCTACCGCCACTCTAACTGGACCAGATCTAAGGGCATGTAATCGCGCCCCATGGGTGCATATCCACGACCACCTCGCTCATGACCGGAGGTTATGCGCACGTTTATTACACCTGCGTGGGGCGGAAGGCCTCTCTATACAGGAGCTCAGGCCGTATCGAAGGTACAAAAGCCATCAAAATAAAATAGCGTCAACCATGACCCATTTTCAATGAAGCCAAAATATCATATGGAGTCTTGCGCACGTGGGTCGAAAGAGAAGTTTCTTCTCCAAGTTCAAGTTGTTTCTCCAGACACAATATAAAGACTTTGTAGAAGCGACAATGTCTGCTCCAGAGATCTTCGTTCATTCTCTATTGTCATGAAGGCTACCATCGCTACCGCCCTCTTGGGTCTTGTGACAGTCGCTGCTTTTGCCAGCCCTGTCGAGCCCTCCTTCCCTGTCCACCCCAGCACTCCCTTCGGATATGCCTCCGGCTCCGAGAAGTCTGTGGCTAACTTGAAGGACAAGATCAAGAACGTCGTTTGGATCTTGCTCGAGAACCGTTCCTTCGACAACCTTCTTGGAGGTATCAAGGGTCACGGTCTCGACAACCCTATCAACAACGGTCCCTTCTGCAATCCCGTGAACGTCACTCAGCCCAACGCTACTACGTATTGCTCCTTCCCTCAGGACTTTGACTCTATTGCCAATGACCCCGATCATTCCATCACCGGCTACAACTTGGAGTTGTTCGGCACCTTCAACCCCAACAATACAGCCATTGCTGAGGGCACCTTGACGCCTACTTGCCAGGGCTTTGTGAACAAACAGCTCATCTCCTACCCCACCCTCAACCCCCAGGTGGCCGCCGAGCAGGTTTTGGGACACTACTCAGCCGACGAGGTCCCCACTCTCGTCAACATTGTTGATGAGTTCGTTACCTTCAACCGCTGGTTCGCCTGCATTCCCGGCGTAAGTGCTTCCCTACTTGAAGCGAGATCCAGTTGCTGACTCGCTCTTTTCTTTATCTTTGCCAGCCCACCGACCCCAACCGTGCCTGTTCAGTTTCTGGAACCTCTGCTGGCCACGGCACCAACGACGCCAGCTACGGCTCCCATGCTCTGACCAACAAGGCTGTTTTCCAGCAGGTTGACGAGAAGGGCATATCCTGGAAGAACTACGGTGGTACCGGCAGTGGTGATGCCCTGTACTTCTCGTGGGTGAAGGCCAACCGTGCCGCCAACGTACAGCCCCTCGAGAACTTCTACCAGGATGCCTACCTCGGCCTCCTCCCTAGCTTGTCCTACATCAATCCATCCTGCTGTGGAGCTGACACCAACTCCATGCACCCCAACGGCAACGTTTCGTTTGGCCAGGTTCTCATCAAGCAGATCTACGACGCCGTCCGCACTAGCCCCCAGTGGGACTCCACCATGCTCGTCATCACCTTCGATGAGACTGGTGGCTTCCACGACCACGTTCCTCCCCCTCTCGCCGTCCGCCCTGATAACCTCACCTATACAGAAACCGCCAAAGACAAGAGCGTCTACACCTTCGAGTTCGACCGTCTCGGTGGCCGCATGCCCACCTTCATGATCTCCCCCTATGCTCCCAAGAGCCACACCGAGAACAACGGCATTAACCCCGCTACCAACGAGTCCTACCCTTATACCGCTACATCCGTTCTCAAGACTCTCGGATACCTTTGGGATCTCGAGGACTTGACTCCTCGTGTCTCTAACTCCCCCGCCTTCGACCACCTCATCGGC